>SJYC01021428.1:0-27039 GCA_006408675.1 Madoqua kirkii | reverse complement strand
ATCAAGAGTCTATTAGTGGGGGAAATGTTATTGTTTTTTAAGGCATTATTTGAAAACTAGTCAATGAATCTCAATTCTATATACACTTAAAAATATTAATGAAAGTATGGCATACAAAAGCTATCAAATGTAAGAAATTTTATTTTAAACTATTAGAAATACAGAAACTGAAAGAGGAAAAATGACCAAACCATATTTGTTACACATAAAAGGTTCATTTTTTCCCCCTCAAAGTCAAGGTAATGCTGAACAATGTTTATCATTAAATTTAAATTTGTTCATCAATTTAAACTTGCAATGAATTATCCAATCCCTTCAGTTATTTAATTAAAATAAAAGTCAATTAAGCAGATAAAATAACAAAAGCATTATAAATATATATAAATGGTTGGTACATTTCTATGTATGTATAATGCAAAAATGTGTTATGAATATTTGAATTATATAAAAATGTGTCCCTAAATTTCTCTTAAAATTGTCTTGTGATGAAAGCTGAGATAACCTTTGATTGCAATATAAGTTACAGATTAGACTCTTGCATGTGTGCATGCTAAATTGCTTCAGTCCTGTTTGACTCTGCAACACTATAGACTGTAGCCTACGAGACTCCTTTGTCCATGGGACTCTCAAGGCAAGAATACACCAGTGGGTTGTCATGCCCTCCTCCAGTGGATTTTCCCAACCCAGGGGTCAAACCTGAGGGTCCTGTAGGTTCCTGCACTGCAGCTGGATTCTTTACAAACCATAAGGGAAGCACAGATTAGACTCACCTTGCTTTATTTTCTTTTCTTATTTACCCTTAGGGTAACAATATATTTTTTTAGGTTTTCTCCTGTCTCTCTTTTATTTTTTAATATAAATTTATTTATTTTAATTGGAGGTTAATTACTTTACAATATTGCATTGGTTTTGCCATACATCAACATGTATCCACCACAGGTATACACGTGATCCCCATCCTAAACCCCCCTTCCTCCTCCCTTCCTGTACCATCCCTCTGGGTCATCTCAGTGCACCAGCCCTAAGCATCCAGTATCATGCATTGAACCTGATCTGGCAACTCATGGTGGGAATGCAAACTAGTACAGCCACTATGGAGAACAGTGTGGAGATTCCTTAAAAAACTGTTAATAGAACAGCCTTATGACCCAGCAATCCCACTGCTGGGCATACACACCGAGGAAACCAGAACTGAAAGAGGAATGTATACCCCAATGTTCATCACAGCACTGTTTATAATAGCCAGGACATGGAAACAATACAATTTTAAATCCAGATTCAAATTTGTGTGGTTCACTCTGATCTCAGAATTATATCCAGCCCAAATGAGGCATTTTGCACAGTTGTTGAATTATTGAATAAATGTAACCGCTAAATTTTTTAAAAGGCAAAAACTTTACATTTACATATATACCAGTATTTTAAATAAATCATTACAATTCACTGAAAGCTTAAAAATAGTTTGTTATTACTTCATATAATAGTTTGTATAAAGTCTTTTTAAACATTTTTATATTTATTATAAATATATTAAAATTTTAGTGAACATTAACTGTCATTTTAGCGTGTTATATAGAACTTTCTCCCCTGGGTGGTATATAACACTGGGCTCTAGTCTATATAAAGCCAGTCTCTGCAGTTGTTGGCTTCCTGGACTCTTATTTGGGGTGTGTCAATTATTAGTTATGAGAACAAGGATAAGTGACATACACTATGTATCTCAAAATTGTTCATCTCTAAAATGCAGATGAAGCATATCTACATAACAAGATGAATATAAGATTAAATCAGTTAATATATGTATAATGAGTATGTAGTTGAATGTCTATTGCAAGCTAAGTTAGGCTCAGAGGGTAAAGAATCCGCCTGCAACACAGGAGACTAGAGTTCATTCCCGGGTTAGGAAGATCCCCTGGAGAAGGAAATGGCTACCTGCTCAGTTCTCTTGCCTGGAGAATTCCATGGATAGGGGAGCCTGGTGGGCTACAATCCATGAGGTTGCAAAGAGTCAGTCATGACTGTGTGACTAACACTTTCACTTTATACTTTTCACATGGTGATGATGATGATTTTGATATCTATAATTCCTTAAAGAAACTGTCCATTACAGGACACTGCAAAAGAGAGTGACTTCTGAAAAGTTAAGTATGTCTTTAGATTTGCCTTTGCAGAGTCAAAACTAAGTTTAATATCTAGTTCATACAAATAACTATCTAAAATTGGGGACATATCAGAAGGAAGGATACAGATTCTGTATGCAGGAAAATGTATGTTTATATACATATGAAATAATGTGCAAAATTTGTGCTGCTCCCTACTCTCTTAAACAATCCCAAAATAACTCTCAATTCTGGATTCAATATCAGTCACAATAAATAGGAAGCAATTATCTTTAAGAACATAGATATATATTCTCCAGTGTCAATTCTGCTTTAACAGCTTATTCATTGATTTCAATTTCTCAGTATTTAAATAGCACATAATTATATTTTTCTTTCTTTTCACAACTATGAAAGCATACACCATAGGACATTTAAGAGTACTCTAGAAAGTTTTAGAAGGTTTTTTTTAAATTTATTAATTTAATTTTGGAAGAGTTTTAGATTTACAGAAAAATTGAGATGATAGTATTGAGTTCCCAAATACCCTCTTGCACAGTTTCTGCCACTATTAAACTATTACCATGTTATGGTATATATTTTTAATGATTAATGCAGGTGACACCACTCTTATGGCAGAAAGTGAAGAGGAAATAAAGACTCTCTTGATGAAAGTGAAAGAGGAAAGTGAAAAAGTTGGCTTAAGCTCAACATTCAGAAAACTAAGATCATGGCATGTGGTCCCATCACTTCATGGCAAATAGATGGGGAAACAGAGGAAACGGTGGCTGACTTTATTTTTCTGTGCTCTAAAATCACTGCCAGAGAAGGCAATGGCACCCCACTCCAGTACGCTTGCTGGAAAATCCCATGGGCGGAGGAGCCTGGTCAGCTGCAGTCCATGGGGTCACTAAGAGTCAGGCTTGACTGAGCATCTTCACTTTCGCTTTTCACTGTCATGCATTGGAGAAGGACATGGCAACCCACTCCAATGTTCTTGCCTGGAGAATCCCAGAGATAGAGGAGCCTGGTGAGCTGCCATCTATGGGGTCGCACAGAGTCGGACATGACTGAAGCGACCTAGCAGCAGCAAAATCACTGCAGATGGTGACTGCAGCCATAAAATTAAAAGACGCTTGCTCCTTGGAAGGAAAATTTTGACCAACCTAGACAACACATTAAAAAGCAGAGACATTATTTTGCCAACAAAGTCCCGTCTAGTCAAGGCTATGGTTTTTCCAGTGGTCATGTATGGCTGTGAGAATTGGACTATAAAGAAAGCTAAGCACTGAAGAACTGATGCTTTTGCATGGCGGTGTTGGAGAAGACTTTTGAGAGTCCCTTGGACTGCAAGGAGATCCAGTCAGTCAATCCTAAAGGAGATCAGTCTTGGGTGTTCATTGGAAGGACTGATGAAGCTGAGACTCCGATACTTTGGCCACCTGATGTGAAGAGCTGACTCATTTGAAAAGGCCCTGATCCTGGGAAAGGCTGAGGGCAGGAGGAGAAGGGCACCATGAAGGATGAGATGGTTGGATGGAATCCCTGACTCAATCCAATGGACATGGGTTTGGGTAGACTCTGGGAGTTGGTGATGGACAGGGAGGCTTGGTGCGCTGCGATTCATGGTGTCACTGAGTGGAACACGACTGAGCACTGAACTGAACTGAACTGAATTAGCTGATATTGATATATTATTATTAACTAAAGTGCATATGTAATTAAAGTTATTTAGTTATTACCTAATATCCATTTTCTGCTTCAAGATCCCATCCAGAATACCATAAAACATTTAATTGTTTGGTCTTTTTATGCTCTTCTGGGCTGTGAATTTCTTAAACTTTTATTGCTTGATGAACTTGATAGTTTTAAGGCATACAGCTCAAGCAGATTGAATGATATTCCTCAAATAAACTGTGTCTAATTTGTTTTATAATAAGTATGGAGTTATGGATTTGAAGGTTTAGAAAGGTTTTTGATTACCTCTTCCCTCACTACAAGGTAACAACTACTCCTTTCCTGCCATTTTCAAGAATCAGTATTTCCATGACTGATAGCTATTTTCTACCTTTAAGATAATATTTTTTTAAAAATTATCAACTGTCTCTTGGGTAAATTAGATATTTATTAACTGAACTGAAATCAACACTAACATCTACTAAATTTGAGAACTATGTGCTCAGTTTTTCTAACACATTCAATCCTCACAATGACCAAAAGAAAGATAAATAAGTTTATCCCTATTTTCAGAAAGATGTGTAAAATGGGTCCTTCAATTAATCAATATGCCCATGGTTACAAAACATATAATTGACAGAATTGAGACATAAATTTTGCTTACTTTTGTTTTAAATCACACTACATCAGTTCAGTTCAGTCACTCAGTCGTGTCCAACTCTTTGCAACCTCATGAACTGCAGCATTCCAGGCATCCCTGTCCATCATTAAATCCCAGAGTCCACACAAACCAATATCCATCAAGTCAGTGATGCCATCAACCATCTCATCCTCTGTCATCCCCTTCTCCTCCCACCCTCAATGTTTCCCAGCATCAGGGTCTTTTCCAATAAGTCAGCTATTTGCATTAGGAGGCCAAAGTATCAGAGCCTCAGCTTCAACATCAGTCCTTCCAATGAACACCCAGGGCTGATCTCCTTTAGGATGCACTGGTTGGATCTCCTTGCAGATCAAGGGGCTCTCAAGAGTCTTCTCCAATGCAAAAATATCAGTTCTTCAGTGCTCAGCTTTCTTCATAGTCCAACCTTCACAGCCATACATGACCACTGGAAAAACCATCAGTTCAATTCAGTTCAGTTCAGTCACTCAGTCATGTCCCACTCTTTGCGACCCCATGAATTGCAGCATTCCAGGCCTCCCTGTCCATCACCTTCTCACAGAGTTCACTCAGATTCATATCCATTGAGTCAGTGATGCCATCCAGCCATCTCATCCTCTGCCATCCCCTTCTCCTCCTGCGCCCAATCCCTCCCAGCATCAAAGTCTTTTTCAATGAGTCAACTCTTCACATGAGGTGGCCAAAGTACTGGATTTCAGCTTTAGCATCATTCCTTCCAAAGAAATCCCAGGGCTGATCTCCTTCAGAATGGACTGGTTGAATCTCCTTGAAGTCCAAGGGACTCTCAAAAGTCTTCTCCAACACCACAGTTCAAAAGCATCAATTCTTCGGCCCTCAGCCTTCTTCACAGTCCATAGCCTTGACTAGATGGACCTTTGTTTGCAAAGTAATGTCTCTGCTTTTTAATATGCTCTCTAGGTTGGTCATAACTTTCCTTCCAAGGAGTGAGTAAGTGTCTTTTACTTTTATGGCTGTAATCACCATCTGCAGTGATTTGAGAGCCCAGAAAAATAAAGTCTGAGATTGTTTCCACTGTTTCCTCATCCCACACTACATAGCAGTTCAAATATGAGCAAAACCACCTTTTTATTTCAAATTTCTTCTCTTCAATATTTAAAAGTGATTCCATCCTAAAATTAGTAATGGGCAGTGGTCATGTGATATAGTTTCTGCTTATAAATAGGTGTTTTATTACTCCCTGGAGAATCCCTTCTCTCAAGTTTTGACTTGAAGGAAAAGAAGCAAATGATTGAAGATGATTTATTTGACATGGACTGTATTTGAAATTAAATATTAAAGAGACATGGAAATATTGGAGTAGAAAATAGCCTGTCTTCCAGTTTCTGCAAACTTTGAATGACAGGTTGGAAGTTGAGAGAGTGACGGATTCTTTCCCATTTAGTTGATTTCAAAGAATATAGTCTAAAACATTGCAAATGTATAGAGAAGGTATAAAATTTATATATTTAAAGAGTATCCACTGTTGAAGAAAAAGTTATTAATTTTTAAAACCTATTACATAGTTCTGTAGCTCCTTATGGTTTCATAATTCTCCTTCCCCACAATTTGCCTTACTCTCATCTAAAGTAATCACTCCCTCTATTCTTAGTTATCATCCAGATATTTTTCTCAATACTTCTGCCTTATGTTTATGTGTCTTATAACATTTGTGTTTTGCATGTATTAACCTTTATATAACTTTGAACTTCTTTAAATATGCTAATGCATCTTGTCCTTTTTCTCTTGCTCTTGCTCTCTTTCTTTTTCTCCCTCCCTTCCTCCTTCTGTGTGTCTGTATATGTGGCTCTGGTTCATAAAACTTTATTCTCTTTTTATGATTATACCACAATGTATTCATTGTCCCACTGGTGAACATTTAGGCATTCCCAAAGTTTTGATATTACGGTTTCTTTAATGAACAGTATTACACATTACTCCATTTCCATAAAAGAAATTTCTGCTTGGTCCAAGAATTTACAGGGAAGAGTGGAATTGCTGAGATAAGCTACTGCAACACATATTTGCATATATTTGACTCTTAAATATTGTAAACCTTCTTTTCAAAGGGTTCATGCCAATTCACATTGCCATAGCAGTGGGGATTTTTGTTGATGTCTAATGTTCTAAATCCCTCCCCAAATTGAAATTATGAGACATTATTTTTTAACAAACTGTTTTAAAATTACTTTTCTTTCATTCTATTGATAATTAGTAAAGTCAAATATATAATCTATTTTTTATGACTCATGGGGTTCCTCTTTATATTTTTACGTTGTTTGGCTATTTGTCAGAGGAAAATTTCTTTACCTTGTTAATTTTTAGGAGTTCCATGTGTATCCTGGACACTAAATCTCTGCTGTCTACATTCTCTGCAAATCCTTTAACATTCATTGATAATTTTATTCAGTTCAGTTCAGTCACTCAGTTGTGTCTATTTGTGACCCCATGGGCTGCAGAATGCCAGCCTTTCCTGTCCATCACCAACTCTCAGAGCTTGATTACACTCATGTCTATTGAGCCGGTGATGCCATGCAACCATCTCATCCTCTGTCATCCCCTTCTCCAGCCTTCAATCTTTCCCAGCATCAGGATTTTTTCCAATGAGTCAGCTTTTTACATCAGTTGCCCAAAGTATTTGAGCTTCAGCTTTAGCATCAATCTTTCCAATAAATATTCAAGATTGATTTCCTTTAGGATTGACTGGTTGGATCTCCTTGAAGTCCAAGGGAGTCTCAAGAATCTTCTTCAACACCACAGTTCAAAATCATCAGTTCTTTGGTGCTCTACTTTCTTTATGGTCCAAGTCTTACATCCACACATGACTACTGGAAAAATCATAGCTTTTACTAGATGGACATTTGTTGGCAAAGTAATGTCTCTGCTTTTTAATATGCTGTATAAGTTTGTCATAACTTTGCTTCCAAGGAGCAAGTGTCTTTTAATTTCATGGCTGAAGTCATCTGCAGTGATTTTGGAGTTTTATATCAGCTTTAATGTAGTCAAATACATCCATATATTTGCAAATCATGCTTCTATTCTTCAATATTTGGTGCTAAAATAATATCTCATGCTCAGTAAATTCCAACTCTTTGCAACCCAATACACCGTAGCCCATCAGGCTCCTCTGTCCATGGAGTTATCCAAGCAAGAATACTTGAGTGGGTTTCCATAATCTCCTCCAGGCAGCTTCCCAACCCAGGGATTAAATCCATGTCTCTTACATTTCCTGCATGGTAGGCAGGCTCTTTACCACTAGCATCACTTGACTATATGTTTTTATACATCTTGGTTTTGACTTGCTAAAATATTTGTCAGCTCCTTGAATCAATACCCATAAGAAGACATGTGTATTACATGAATTCCCACTTTTAAGTCCTGTACAATTTCTGCAATCATACACATTTTCTAATCAATGATAATACACTTTTGTGCTAATAAATATAGCTTCATTGAGCCACAAAACTAATGGGCCATAAAAAATAAACTGTTCCTATTTATAGGAAAATAAATATAATTAAATATAGTTTTAGCTTTTTGCTATAATAATTTTAAAATATTTAATTTAAGATATTCTTGAGAGGTCATTTAGAAACACTCTGGAAACAAGAAAGAATATGTATTTAAGAAAGAGCTCAGGTATTACTCAGGGAATAACTTGAAACTCTGAGTAAAACACTTTCACAGAACAAAAGCTGAGGAATTAATCTTTAAGAAGAGCACCTGGTAAAAATTGAAGTCTGAAATGACCTTTGAAAACTGTGAAGTTAACAATTCTCCACATAATTAAATATTTTATATAGAATTTATTTTATAGCCAAGTCAGAAATACACATGCTATACTTTTGAAAACTGGATTAATATGAATCTCTTGTATTTTTAGGCAAATCAGTCTTATTTGATTTGCAGGTTGCTCTGTGACAGCAATCACATGTCTTCAATATATACTTGAAGATAACCTGTAAAAGCCAGCATATACTTATCCTAAGCGATCTGTATTTACACTTCTGAACAGCACAGAACAATAATGATCTTCATAAATGATAAGTATGATATTTTCCCAGGTGTAGTTAGGACTATTCTTTGAAAAAACAGTTCTAGACAATGTGATATGAGGGTTACGGATCTGATATACCTGTTTTACCTTAATCTACTTCTCAAAGAAATTCCATGGGTTTTGCATCCAATGTTTGTCTTAAGATAACTCTCCTGCAAGGTGTATTTTAAATTAATACTCTCAAAGGAACTAGAGTACACTTTTGGAAAAAGGGAGGAGGCATATTTTCCCAAATGTCAATAGCTACTACTTTTATAACTTCTTGAAGTTAGGAATTATTTTTGGAAATGAGGAAAAGAAAGATAAGTAGTATAGTTAATGAAATAAATGAGGCTAGTATTAACACAATCACAACATTTGCTAGTAGTAGAGACTAACAAATTTAAGATTAATTTTTCAATTAAGAGACAAAATATCATTTTGTGAATTTTAGTCAGGAAGACATTTCAGAAGACTTAGAATTAACCTTTCATTAAGTCTTTAGTTGACCAAGCTTCCACCTTTGTGCTTTTTTATTTAAGCTTATAAATATTCCTCACAGACATTCTTTGATTTTCTGTCATATTTTCAGAGCTCTGCATTTACACAAGTCTGAGGTTAGTAACATTTGTGATTTTATTTCAACAGTGCATCACTGCTTCAGCATTTTAAGGTTTATTTTTCCAAGGAGGTATTATAACAAATAATTTAAGAATATAGAACTTCTTTGTAGCTCGAAATGTATATTTGAATGCTATCATGGCCCCTAATTTACTGGATTAAACACTGCTCATCAATAAAACTGGAATAATATTTTCTATTTTATACAGTTCTAAAAAAAAAAAACAGTACAAATCCAATGAAGGGTGTACAAAATATCTTTTCCTTTTTATGAAAAAAAAAACTACAAAACTCTAATGAAAAATATCAAAGAAGAGCTAAATAAACAGAGAGATAGTCCATGGTCACAGACAGGAAGACTTAATAATGCAAAGATGCCAGATCTTTCAAATTTGATCTAGAGATCTAAGGCAATCTCAATCAAAACCAAGCAAGTAATTTTGTGGATATAGAGTAACTGACTCTGAAATTCATTCTAAATTTTACTATCAACAAAGACCCAGAATAATTAACATAATATTTAAAGAGAAGAGGATTGACAGTTGTCTTCCATACTTTCTTGTTCAAATAAGACAGTGAGGTCAGGTAAACAAACAAATATATCACAGAAATATAACGGAAAGCCCCAAACAGACCCAATAAGCTGATCTGGGACAAAGGCACAAAGGTAATATAAAGAAGCAGAGACAATCTTTACAACAAATGGTGCTGGAACAACTGGAATTCCGTGTGTTAAATAAATTTAAAAAAATTAGAGAATCTTAATGCAGAGCTTACACCTTCACAAATATTATTCACAGACCTAAATGTAATACACAAAATTATCAAATTTCTAAAAGATAACATAGGAAAAAATAAACCTAGACAACCTTGGATATGACCTTTGAATTAGAAAACTATATATAAAATTCATGGAAGAAATTATTAATAACTTGTATTTCATTCATTTGAGACTTCTCTGCAAAAGAAGCTGTCTAGAGAATGAGAAGACAAGTCACTTGGAGAAAATATTTGTAAAAGACATACCTTATAAAGGATTTTTATCCAAAACATACAAAAAAACTTTTAAAACTCAACAGAAAAAATAATCTAGTTTTAAAAAAAAAATGGGCCAAAGACCTTCAACTAACAAAAGACATTTCAGCAAACAGGAATACAGATGACAAAACAGTTCAGTTCAGTTCAATCTAACAGTTGTGTCCAACTCTTTGCATCCCATGGGCTGCAGCACACCAGGGTCCCTGTCCATCACCAACTGCTGGAGCTTACTGAAACTCATGTCCATTGAGTCATGATGCCATCCAACCAGCTCATCCTCTGTCATCCCCTTCTCCTCCAGCCTTCAATCTTTCCCAGCATCAAGGACTTTTCCACTGAGTCAGTTCTTCACATCAGATGGCCAAAGTATTGAAGCTTCATCTTCAGCATCAGTCCTTCCAATTAATATTAAGGACTGATTTCCTTTAGGACGGACTGGTTGGATCTTTTTAAAATTCAAGGAACTCTCAAGAATTTTCTCCAACACCACAGTGCAAAAGCATCAATTCTTAGGCACTCAGATTTCTTTATAGTCCAACTCTCACACCCACACATGACTACTTGAAAAACCATAGCTTTGACTAGATGGACCTTTGTCAACAAAGTAATGTCTCTGCTTTTAAATATGGTGTCTATATTGGTCATAACTTTTCTTCCAAGGAGTAAGTGTCTTTTAATTTCATGGCTGCAGTCACCATCTGCAGTGATTTTGGAGCCCCCCCCCTCTGCCCCCCCGCCAAAAAAAAAATCTCTCACTGTTTCCACTGTTTCCTCATCTATTTGCCATGAAGTGATGGGACCAGATGCCATGATCTTCATTTTCTGAATATTAAGTTTTAAGCCAGCTTTTTAGCTTTCTTCTTTCATTTTCATCAAGAGGCTTTTGAGTTCTTCTTCACTTTCTGCCATAAAGGTGATGTCATCTGCATATTTGAGGTTATTGCTATTTCATCTGGCAATCTTAATTCCAGCTTGTGCTTCACAGAGCCCAGCATTTTGTGTGATGTACTCTGCTTATAAGTTAAATGAGTAGGGTAACAATGTACAGACTTGACTTACTCTTCTCCCGATTTGGAACCAGTCTGTTATTCCATGTTCAGTTCTAACCTTCTTGACCTGCATACAGATTTCTCAAGAGGCAGGTCAGGTGGTCTGGTATTCCCATCTCTTTCAGAATTTAAAGAAAATTTCTACAGTTTGTTGTGATCTATACAGTCAAAGACTTTGGCAAAATCCATTAAGGACAAGTAGATATTTTTTCTGGACCCCTCTTGCTTTTTTGATGATCCAACAGATATTGGCAGTTTGATCTCTGGTTCCTCTGTCTTTTCTAAATCCAGCTTGAATATCTATAACTTCACAGATCACATACTGTTGAAGTCTGGCTTGGAGAATTTTGAGCATTACTTTGCCAGTGTAGGAGATGAATACAATTGTGTGGTAGTTTGAGCATTCTTTGGCTTTGCTTTTCTTTGGTATTGGAATGAAAACTGACGTTTTCCATTCCTGTGGCCACTGCTGTGTTTTCAAAATTTGCTGGCACATTGAATGCAGCACTTCCACATCATTATCTTTTAAGATTTGAGATAGCTCAACTGGAATTCCATCCCCTTCACTAGCTCTGTTCATAGTGATGCTTCCTAAGGCCCACTCGACTTGGCAATCCAGTATGTCTGGTTCTATGTGAGTGACCACATCTTTGTGGTTAACTAGGTCATGAAGATCTTTTCTGTATAGTTCTTCTGTATATTCTTGCCACCTCTTCTTAATATTTTCTGCTTCTATTAGGTCCATATGATTTCTGTCCTTTATTGCACCCATCTTTGCATGCTCAATAAATCTTTGGGCATGCTCAGCAAATATTTAATCCCATTTTCTGTTGATGGGTCAGGCTGTGTTCCCTTCCTGTTGTTTGACTTGAGGCCAAATTATGGTGGATATTATGAAGGTAATGGTGACCTCCTTCAAATGGTCCCATGCAAACACTGCCACACTCAGTGCCTACTATCCTATAGCAGGTCATTGCTGACCCATGCCTCTACTGGAGACTCTTAGACTCTCATGGGCAAGTCTAGGTCAGTCTCTTGTGGGGTCACTACTCCTTTCTCCTGGGTTCTGGTGCACACAAGATTTTTTTTTTTCTTTTGCGTGTGTGCATGTGTGCCTTCAAGGTGTCTGTTTCCACAGTCCTGTGTAAGTTCTGGCAGCTCTATGGTGGGGTTAATGACAACCTCCTCCAAGAAGGCTTATGCCATACCCAAGTCTGCTGCACCCAGACCCCCTGCTCTTGTGGAAGCCACTGCTGACCTGTACTTCCACAAGAGACATTCACACTCTCAAAATAATGTTATCAGTGAAATGTAAATTAAGCTATGAGATAACACTACACAAGTATTAGAATGACCATATTTCATAACACTGACAACATATGAATTCTGGTCAGAATGTTTATCAATAGGAATTCCTATTCAACGTTGGTGGAAATGTGAAATTGTATAGTCACTTCAGAGGACAGTTGGGCAATTTTTTACAAAACTAAAAATATCCTTACCATAGAATCCAACAATAATCCTCCTTAGTATTTACCCAAAGGATTAGAAATATTATTCCCATAACAACCTTCACAAAGGTGTTTATAATATAGCTGGATTCATAATTTCCTAAGCTAGAGAGTGACAAAGATGTCCTGCAGTAGGTGAGTGGTTAAGTACATTGTGGAACACCCAGAAAATATATTATTATTCACCATTAAAAATAAATGAACTGTCAAGCTACAAAAAGACATGTAGAAGACTTAAATGCATAATATAGACTGAGGGAAGGCAATTTAAAAGTCTACCTACAGTCTACCTATAGTACAATTTCAACTATATCACACTCTGAAAAAGGCAAAACCATGGCGACAGAAAAAGGATCAGTGGATGTCAAAGACTGGAGAAAGGAGGAATGCCCATAGTTTCTTCAAAGCAAATAACTCCTCTATATGATATGATGGTGGAGAGAGGCCATTGGTCAAAACCCAAAGAAAGTACAACATCAAAAGTGAATCATAATATAAACTAAGACTCTGAATGATAATGGCGTGTCAATGTAGGGTCTATTATAAGAAAGGTACAACTCAAGAATACTGATAATACTGATAATACTGGGAGGTTCAGGCTGGTTTTAGAAAAGGCAGAGGAACCAGAGATCAAACTGCCAACAGCCGCTGGGTCATTGAAAAAGCAAGAGAGTTCCAGAAAAATATCTACTTCAGCGTTATTGACTATGTCAAAGCCTTTGACTATGTGGATTACAATAAACTGTGGAAAATTCTGAAAGAGATGGGAATACCAGACCACCTGACGTGTCTCTTGAGAAACATGTATGCAGGTCAGGAAGCAACAGTTAGAACTGGACATGGAACAACAGACTGGGTCCACATAGGAAAATAGTATATCAAGAAAGTATATCGTCAACGTGCTTATTTAACTTATATGCAGAATCCGTCATAAGAAACCCTGGGCTGGAGGAAGCACAAGTTGGAATCAAGATTGCTGGGAGAAATAGCAATAACCTCAGATATGCAGATGATACCACCCTTATGGCAGAAGGTGAAGAAGAACTAAAGACCTTCTTGATGAAAGTAAAAGAGGAGAATGAAAAAGTTGGCTTAAAGCTCAACATTCAGAAAGCTAAGATCATGGCATCCAGTCCCATCACTTCAGAGCAAATGGGGCAACAGTGGAAACAGTGTCAGACTTTATTTTGGGGGGCTCCAAAATCACTGCAGATGGTGAATACAGCCATGAAATTAAAAGACGCTTACTCCTTGGAAGGAAAGTTATGAGCAACCTAAACAGCATATTAAACAGCAGAAACATTACTTTGTCAACAAAGGTCCATCTAGTCAAAGCTATGGTTTTTCCAGTAGTCATGTATGGATATGAGAGTTAGACTATAAAGAAAGCTGAGTACAGAAGAATTGATGCTTTTGCACTGTGGTATTGGAGAAAACTCTTGAGAGTCCCTTAGACTGCAAGGAGGTCCATCCAGTCCATCCTAAAGGAGATCAGTCCTGGGTGTTCATTGGAAGGACTGATGTTGAAGCTGAAACTCCAGTACTTTGGCCACCTGATGAGAAGTGCTGACTCATTTGAAAGGACTCTGATGCTGGGAGAGACTGAGGGAAGAAGGAGAAGGGGATGACCGGATGAAATGTTTGGATGGCATCACTGACTCAATGGACATGGGTTTGGGTGGACTCTGGGAGTTGGTGATGGACAGGAATGCCTGGCGTGCTGCAGTTCATGGAGTCGCAAAGAGTCACACACAACTGAGTTACTGAAATGAACTGATGCATGCATTTAGCCAAGGAGTACATCGGAAATCTATTTTCTACTCAAATTTGCTTTAAATCTAAAACTGCTCTTAAACTCTTAAAAAATAAGATGTTCATTTCAACACTCCTTGTAATGCTCAAGAGTTGAAAGCAACCTAAATGACCATCAATAAGAGAGTGAATAAATAAAATGATTCATACTGTGGTAGACTATAAATATGGTCACATTTTCTTAACCTTCCTGCACCTATACCCTTTTAATATGTTGTGGCAGAAAGTAGGAATGTTTCTCTACTCTTTGAATTTCGTTTGACCATGTGACTTCCAATTAGCAACATGTGAAACAGGCAGACATCTGAAAAATGCTTGCATATTGGGGTCTTTCTCTTGCTGTACTTGGAACCCTATACTGCCATTTGAATAAAGTTGAGACAGGCTGCTGGAAGATGAGAAGTCACATGAAGAACTGAGGCATACTGGCTGATATTTGCCAACCTCCAGAGTGTGAATGAGGCCATCCTAGAGTAAAATAGCCACCGAATGACCTTCCAGCTGACTACAGGGGCATGAAATACCTCCTTGGAAACTGGCTAAACTCAATTAGACCAAAAACAACTGTGCAGATAACTTTTGAAGGCCACTGAGTTTTGGGGTGGCTTGATTCACAGTAGTAGCTAACTGATTCCCATACATAAGATGAAATATATTCGTTATCCTCTCAGTAGTGTCTGACTCTTCGCAACCCCATGGACTGTAGCCACCAGGCTCCTTTGTCCATGGAATTCTCCAGGCAAGAATACTGGAGTGGGTAGCTATTCCTTTTCCAGTGGATCTTCTGGTCCTGGGAATTGAACCCAGTACTCTCACACTGCAGGCAGATTCTTTACCATCTGAGCCACCAGGGAAGCCCATCAAATGAAATACAATGAATCAGTTTGAAAGAATGAAGTCAGTATATGTGTATTAGTATACTGACATGGAAAAATTGCTGAGGTATATTAATGAGAAAAAAAAGAGAGAAAACAAACAAACACAAAAAGCATTATGACTTTATAATTCTATAGACCTTACCACAGCATTCCAGTACTTTTTTACTCTTAAGATTATGTATGGTTTGTTGCTCATAAAGACAGTAAAATCACCTATGCAATAAAATGCTTAAATGTCTTCAAAATTTCAAACAAGACATGAAAGATATTTCATTGCAGATGAAAATGCTACAAGATAAAACTTCATCTTCTCAGGTCAAATGTTACCACCCTGTGTAAGTTACTTACATTATGTGTTATTCTCACTCACATTTGCTCAACTTCCAGGCAAACAAAAGCAGAGAAGTGTCTACTTATTCACTTGTAGACATTTATATGCTTAAGAAAACATAATAAAAAAATAACACACATTATTTCCAAAGTATTAAAATTAAATATTTATCTCCATTTTTCTAATAATTTTTTCAAAGCAAACAAAAAGAAATAACCACGTCAAATGAAATCCAACCATGAGAATATCTTCAGATCATTTTATTCTATTTCTGAGGCAAATCATTATGTTCTACATTTCTAAAATCAGTTCTATTTTCCTCAAATCTATTTTTGGAAATAGAACATAGCCTTAGAAAAACACAGTTATAAAAGATATTACATTTAAAGTAGAACTCATTCAGAATAATCTGGCAAACATAAACCTATTTCTGCCAATGTCTATGAATCATCACCCTCATACTAGTAAATGTTTTTTTAAATCAAAGATTACCCTTCTGAGGAAACATGGTAATAATTATTTAGAAAAATAATACTCACAGGTGAATAGTGCCCCAGTTTATAATTAAAAAGTCTATATCTTATAGAAAGCAACTTAGAATAAACCAGAAGGCATGGTCATATTTTAAAATGGAGGAAAAAAAAAGCAGAGTGCTTTGTTTCCAAACATGAGATAGTAAGAAAAACTTTTCATATCTTAAATTCTTACAGACTGATAAACTATTTATGCCAAAGTTGCCTTTAGGAATAGTTTCATTTGTGTTTTAAAAGTACTAAAATCCCATGTTGAACTTTTTGGATAGCTTATCATGTGTAATCACTGTGTCTAGAAAAGATCTGGTAAGTGAACAAATAGAGTCATTATGAAATAAACAAACACTATAGAAAAGTTTTTAGTTAATTTTAAAAAGACAGTAATTTTATGTAAACTAATCCTGCTTTCCCCATAATTTAGTTCTAGTCAAGAGGTTTTCAATACTGTACTATAATTAATATTCTATAATAAAATATATAGAGTAAGGTATAGTATTACTATACTATAGTATAGCAAGTATAGTATTACTCTACATATTTTATTATAAAATATTAATTTCTCTTAAAATTTAAGATTGTAAGAGGTTTAAGTCTACCATAACATTTTATGAGGCTTAGGAGCCATTTCCCTCAAACCCCCCCCCCCCACGTTGGGAGCATAAATTAAATTATATTATTATCTAAATTAAATTATCTAAAATAACATTATCAATAAGTGGGAAAACATGGCATGATATTCAGAAAGCATAAAGTCTGATTTACATACGACTTTTAAGTAAGCTTCTTTTGTATAAAGTAATGTGTATTTACTTATTCTGAAAATGTAGTGATTCATACTATAGCATGTAATTTACTATTATACATATTACATATACCATATATGTGTGTGTCTGTGTGTAGGCAAAGAAGAAAGTGTCTTTAAATGTTATTAAATTTCATCTAGACATAACACAAAAAGTGACTTTATAAAAACATAATTTTTGTCACAGCTTCTTTATTACTTATTATTAATTACCTGAGGTAAATTATTTCTTCTTTTGAAAGGTCATTTGTCTATGTATCTTGGTGTTAGCAAAGACCATCATCATTATTTTTAGATTTCCCCAGGTGGCATTAGTGGTAAGGAACCTGCCTGACAAAGAAGGAGACACAGGAGACTCAGGTTAGATCTCTGTATCAAGAAGATCCCCTGGAAGAGGAAAAAGCAACCCACTTCAGTGTTCTTGCCTGGAGAATCCCATGGGCAGAGGAACCTCGTGGGCTATAAGATTGCAAAGAGTTGGACATGACTGAAGCAACTTAGCACACATGCACTATGCTAAAACATTTTTGCAAAGGATATTATTTAAAAAGCAATATCCAAAATAAACTTCTTTAAATATTTTCATAAAAATAAATGCAGATAGATTTATAAATAGATTAGTTCTTAGATAAGAACTAAACAGAAACTACTAAACAGAAACCTTAAATATAAAGCAAGTAATTAATAAGTATCTTGCTATTATCAGGGAATATTTTAAGAACTCCACAATAGTAACCTTCTGCATAGCACATGAAATTGCACCATAGAAGTCACTCATAAATTGTCACCTAAAACAAACATCTTTGAATTACTAATCTTTCAAAAATATTTATAAGGTAAAAAATATTTTTATGAGTAATTGATTGACTTTGTTTAAAACTGAAATCATTGCACACATAAAACAACTGCATAACTTGAGACATAAATACAAGATGATTTACAAACAGATAAACACAAAAATAATAAGGAAGTTAATCAGGAATTAAACATAGATATTCAGGAATTACGGTCAGGAGTAGGACACTGATATTCCAGTTTACACAAATCTGAACTTAATTAATTGTGCCAACTTGGCCTCAATTTTAAACATTTATATTCTGTAGTCATAAGCACTACATCATTGCAAAGTAATAGAACTGTATGTAGGAAACCAAATGTGACATATGTCCGCTAGGATATTCTTTACCTGCCATGTTTTTGCTATAAACCTCCTCCAAAGAACTGTGAGTTTAAGATATTGTTTCCCCAAAATTCTAAGAAGTTGTAAAATATTTCTAAGAAATGTTAGTAAGTTAGATACTTGTTTCATGCATTCTTTAAAGTAATATCCCTCCTTAGGAAACTGGTTTTGCAATGAGCAAAATAAAACTGCTGATAAGTTTAGATTCAAAGAAGTAATGTTAGAAAATTTTGTTTGTTCCTTTTGGAGAACAGATACTCTGGAATTATTTTAAACTATATTCATAAAATGATCTACTCATAAAATAAAAACAATTTATATTATAGTATGTAATACATGGTACATACTAGAAAAGACCCAATACATTCTATCTCTCTCTACCTGTTTGTAGCTCTGAGAATATTAATGCAAGGATTTAAAGAGTATGACTTTTTAATAAACAACCTTAAGGGCTTCCCTGGTAGTGAGATGGTAAAGAATCTGCCTGCAATGCAGGAGACCTGGGTTCATTTCCTGGGTTGGGACAATTGCCTGGAGAAGACAATGGCAACCCACTCCAATATTCTTGCCTGGGAAATCCCATGGAAAGAGAAACCTGGTGGGGTATACCCCACGGGGTCGCAAAGAGTTGGATACGACTGAGTGACTTTCACATTCACATCTGGAAACAACCTTAAAGCCAGTACATTAAATATACTGTTTTAAACATTAATTAATTTAAAAATTATGATGTAGTGACTACAATATGCCAGACACTGTTGTAGGTGCTAAGAAAAGAAAATGCAAAGAACCAAATAAAGTTCTGTTTTCCTGGAGTTTATAATCCATGTGGAGTGAGTAAGAAGAGATAAATAAGCAAATATAGAATATATCAGGTAGGGATTTCTGCTGTTATTAAATATAAAGCAAGTAAGAAAAAAAATAGTGATGCAGGTGGTGAGAGTAATATTTCAACCTGCGAGCATGAGGGTCTCTCTGTGGAGGTTCCACTTTAACAGAAATTTGCATGAAGTAAGAGAGAAAGCATGCTAGTAGGCAAGAAAGTGCTCACATAAAGGGCACTGACGACATTTCAAAGTTGCAAAATGATATGTGCTTATAGTTCTTAAAAAATAGCAAGACCAACATGGCTAAAGCAGAGAAAGAATGAGTAGAAGAAAAATGACATGTGAGAGGCCCCTTAGGTGAATTTACTGATCATGTGGAGATAGTACATTCACTTTTTCATATTTAGTAACTACTAAATTGTATTTTTTTATAATACAACATGAGGAAAAGAACACATCTTTGATAGAGGCATTAAAAAAAAAAAGACACCTGTTTCAAGATAAGTAGTACCAAGGGAACACATTTTGAAAGCATTAGTCTGCAGCTGTGGAGGTAATGAGCTTCTCTATTATTGCTTCTTCATAATTGAAAAAGAACTGAGTAAATAGTAGATGATAAAAATTCCAAAAATTAAAAAAAAGATAAAAGTTGTTAAATACCAGGCAGATTCAGTTGCCAACTAGCAGCATAGGTGCATACTTGAAACAAATTGGTAGATCATCTGTCAGTTCTAATCCCTTACTTTCGAGCAGCAAGAGCTGGAAATATTCAGCACTTGCTAAATATTCAGTTGAGAACAAAGTGAGACACCTGGATCTGGCTTTCAAGATGAATATTCTCAGAATCCCTGCTCTCAACACTATCTGCTCAAACAGAAGTCCTTCAGTGATTGCATTGAATTTATGGCCTCATTAGAAAGCTAAGATATATCTAAAATAAATGATATATAATAGTTGATTTCAGAATTGTTGATATTTTATCAATTTATACAAAATAAAATCAGAATCAACCATTTTTTATGTGAAATACTAAATTGTATGTTCACTTACATATAGTATCTTTAAGTTATAATGCTAGAAAGGTATGATTACTGCGTGGTATGCTTTTATTTGATGGTGTATCCTGCCAGTAATGGAGTTTAACTCATGATCTGTGAAAAATACTGTAGATTCTATGATGTTTCCTTTTGCTATTTGAGATGAACACTTTGAAATATTGCTTGAACTAATCAATGTCACTGTGACAAACATAATACATTTATTTAAAATATATTAACAACATAGGTCCGTCTAGTCAAGGCTATGGTTTTTCCAGTGGTCATGTATGGATGTGAGAGTTTGACTGTGAAGAAAACTGAGTGCTGAAGAACTGATGCTTTTGAACTGTGGTGTAGAAGACTCTTGAGAGTCCATTGGGCTGCAAGGAGGTCCATCCAGTCCATCCTAAAGGAGATCAGTCCTGGGTGTTCTTTGGAAGGAATGATGCTAAAGCTGAAACTCCAGTACTTTGGCCACCTCATGCAAAGAGTTGACTCATTGGAAAAGACTCTGAGGCTGGGAGGGATTGGGGGAAGAAGGAGAAGGGGACAACAGAGAGGATGATATGGCTGGATGACATCACCGACTTGATAGCCATGGGTTTGGGTGGACTCTGGGAGTTAGTGATGGACTGGGAGGCCTGACGTGCTGCAATTCATGGGGCTGCAAAGAGTCGGACACGACTGAACAACTGAACTGGACTGAACTGAATAAGTAGGTTAATGATTCATGTTAAAATTATTAAATGAAAAATATGTCATCATATGATGTTATCTTTATTAATGTGACATAACATTGCTGTGATACTTGAAATTCATCCTTGGTATTACTGTTATTTATAGAAGGGTAAATTTTCACCACTAGATAAAAACTGAGACAGACATAGACCTTGTTTTGACATAGACCTTACCAGTGAGTGAATACTAACATTGAATAAAATTCATCAACTTTAAAATTAGGGGAAAATCCCCAATGTTACAATGTAAATATCTGTAAAAAGCCAAATTCAATAACTTTAGGTATTTAGTGGGTAAAATAAGTTTAATGATTTCTCTTTTCTTTCTGATTGAAGTAGGCATTACAATGGGTAATGCCTGGACTCTGAAATATTTGATTTCTCATTTATATAATATTTGGGGATTTTTACCACATGCCCATAGCTTAAAATATTTCTCCTTTAAAGAGTTTTTCATTTAACTAGAACAGAAAGAAGAATGAAACAACTACATTCAGAATGAGTCCATTTAATACAATATTTTCCAATTTGAGATTCAATAAAATAGTCCATGGAGTCACAGAGTCAGCCATTACTGGGTGACTAGTAACATTAAATGATTTCTTGGTCATGAATTTGGGAAGCTATGGATTAAATATTGAATAGTTTTCTTGTTTCAGAACTTTAAGTTCTACATACTTATGTCCAAGACGTCAATGCAGAAACTGGTAAATGGCCACAGCATAGTTTCTCTGAATAAAACTATTCATATCTCCTTGAAACATAACTCCATGCAGCAGAGTCTGGGAAAAGAAGTCCTACTGTACCCAAAGTTTCTTAAGATCAAGATATAGTTTTTACTATCCTAAGCTCCTCCCCCCGAGAGCCCTCCTTTCATGTGGTAGGCAATCAGAAAGTGTAGCACAAATAAATAAATATTATAAAATATTGTTAGTATCTTTCTAGACTCACTCCTATTGGCAACTGAAGGATTTTCTATGTAGAAACCTAGGAATAATCAATTTCTCCCACTATAATCTGAATTCCATTATCAGATTGCATATGTATAGGTTGGGCCAAAAAGGTCCTTTGGCTTTTTGAATACTATTTTGGAGTAAAAACCAAATTAAATTTTTGGCCAACTCGATATAAAATTTCCAAATTTGGATCTGAATCACAATTAAATTTCATGGTGCTATTTATTATTAGCTGTAAAACTTTAAATTTGTAATGAGAAAAAGGAAAAAACAAGACAGAGTTGTAATAGCTTTAACAATAGTAAGAATGTATTGGTAATAAGTGCATGTCTCTTGGTCAAATGAACCTGCAATAAAAAATAATCTGCAAACTCTGAGGATAGGTACTATATAAACTTAGTGAAAGTAGAACCATATTTACCTTCTCATCATTATATTCTCAGCTCCCTTTATAGGACTTCTCTAGTAGTAACCTCCTAGTAACATTTATTGAATTAATAACTGGATCCAGAAAATGTATTATCATTTAAAAAGTTATTATATTACATTTCCCAGAAGAATACAAGGTACTATATAAACTTAGTGAAAGTAGAACCATATTTACCTTCTCATCATTATATTCTCAGCTCCCTTTATAGGACTTCTCTAGTAGTAACCTCCTAGTAACATTTATTGAATTAATAACTGGATCCAGAAAATGTATTATCATTTAAAAAGTTATTATATATACATTTCCCAGAAGAATACATTTAGTGATAAAGGGCATAATTCCTCCAAATTATATTCAACTTAGCATGCTTACTAAAGAAATGCAAACTCCTTTCTTTTTTCTTTCATCTCTGGTTTTAAACATTATAGTGGGCAAAATTAACTATTATTTGTAATGATCTGATTAGTAATATAATTGATTCCTATAACAAAATCACTCACTGGTATATGAAAGAGATGAACTCATATTGTTCCAAATTTCATAACTCCTAAACAAATACTTTCAAATATGTCTTGATTAACATATTGAACTGTATAAGCTTATAAAGACTTACAACCTCTTTTCATGACCAGAGGTGAAAGAAAATTGGTAATATTTTCACAGAAAATTACATAGGTCCAGTTTTATTGTCAGAAACCACCCACTATAAAATTATTTGAAAAACAGAAAAATGCCAATTTAGAAAAATAAGATAAAATAAACTTTGCCTAGTGTTTGAGGTGGTGGTGGTTAGAGGTGGTGGTGGTTAGAGGTCATAATCA
The DNA here is from genome assembly GCA_006408675.1 of Madoqua kirkii. NCBI lineage: Eukaryota > Metazoa > Chordata > Mammalia > Artiodactyla > Bovidae > Madoqua > Madoqua kirkii. Next base: position 3,988 of record SJYC01021428.1, on the reverse strand, counting down.
AATGCTATCGTTAATTCATCCACATACTGGAAGACAATATATGATAAATAAGAAATTTTCAGGGAAAAATATCATCCATAGTTTGAAGAAAATCCCTTATAAAAATATTCTCTCAGAGTATTCTTCCTAATTGAAAAGCTGCAATATCAAAAGTGTTGGTATTTTCAAAGTGAAAATTGCCATTTTCTGTTCAGTTGTCAAATGTGTACAACCCTAGATCACACACCTTTTCTTTAAGATGAGACTTTTCCTTTCTTGAAAGTATCAATAATACATTTCACTTTAAAATCATTACACACTTGAAGAATTGCATGAAAACCCTTCCTTTTGGACTAGTGATTAAATATAATCCTTGAATGTCAGCCTTACTTCTTCAAGATACTTAGGAAACTTCATCTCTTCAGAAACAACAAAATCAAATAAATTCACATACCCTCTGAAAGACATATTGCAAGTGGTATTAAATTTTCGACATTTAATATGCTTGAACATGGGATATTCACAAATAATATGGTTCACAGTGAATTTTCTACATTTATTTTTATCATCTCATGAATATGTTACACTTTGTGATAAGGATAATGTGTTTGAATGTTTGATGTAATACTACATCCAAATTAATACTACAAAATGTATTTGATACTGAAACAAAATAATGGTAAAATTCTCTGTAAAACTTATAACCAACTCCATTCTGCTACAAGAAGACAGTTTTGCTTTCAAATAAATATGTGCAAGTATAAAAACTTATTCAATATGAACTGAAATTTTGGGTTTTCTAGAAATTCATGTGCTGAAATTCTGACTGCCAATGTGATAGTATTAGTAAGTGGGACTTTAGTGAGATATTTGGGTCATGAGTAAGAAGCCCTCTTGAATAGGATTAACACCATTTCAAGAGGAGATGGGAAAGCTTTTTCTACTCTGCACTGTCATGTCAGGATATAGGAAGATGATCAGTGGCAAATCAGTAGGAGATTCTTGCCAGAACCAAATGATTATGATCTTTGATTTCTCAGCCTTGAGAACTGTGAGAAATGTATTTCTGTTTTGTTTAAGCCACTTGACCTACAGTATCTCATTACTGCATTACTACAACCATGATAATACAGATTTTGCCATGATCTATCATTTCTATTCCAAAAAGGATAAAAATGAAAACAGATTTCCATGTGCTATACAGTAGGTCCTTGTTGGTTACCCATCTTAAATATAGTAGTGTGTACATGTCCATCCCAGACTCCCTAATTATTTTTTCCTCCCATCCTTTCTTCTTTTCCCTGGCAACTATAAGCTCCTTTTGGGAGTCTGTAAGTCTGTTTTCACTCAGTGTTTTGTGGCAGCCTGGATGGGAGAGGATCTTGGGAGAAGAATGGGTGCCTTTATATGTATGGCTGAGTGTTCACTGTTTATTTGAAATTATCACAATATTATTAATTGGCTATACCCTAATACAGAATTAAAAGTTTAAGAAAAAAGTAAAGAAAAAATTAAAACAGAGTTGAAAAAAATAATAGAAATATTATCTGTTAACCTATTTTATTGAAATTTTCTTTAATATGCCTTATTCTCATCTCATTCCCAAAGCACTTACATATTTTTTCAAATCCTTCATAAGATAAAATTATTCTTATACATACACTCACACACACAGGTAGGCAACTACCTGGCAACTATAAGCTCCTTTTGGGAGTCTGTAAGTCTGTTTTCACTCAGTGTTTTGTGGCAGCCTGGATGGGAGAGGATCTTGGGAGAAGAATGGGTGCCTTTATATGTATGGCTGAGTGTTCACTGTTTATTTGAAATTATCACAATATTATTAATTGGCTATACCCTAATACAGAATTAAAAGTTTAAGAAAAAAGTAAAGAAAAAATTAAAACAGAGTTGAAAAAAATAATAGAAATATTATCTGTTAACCTATTTTATTGAAATTTTCTTTAATATGCCTTATTCTCATCTCATTCCCAAAGCACTTACAATATTTTTTCAAATCCTTCATAAGATAAAATTATTCTTATACATACACTCACACACACAGGTAGGCAACTAGTTCTAATTTGAAAAGAAATTCAAAGGTTATTGTTCTGAAAATGTTTGGATGGTATGTTTAAACATGGTAAAAATCCATTCTTCACAATTTTTAAATATACAAATATATGAATATATAATATATATACAAATATATGAATATATATATATATTCATATATAATATACTTAGATACTTAAATTTATGTATTTATCAACTTGAATATGACATTAGAAAAAAAAGGATAATTGCATTATATTTATCCTACAACTATTTATTCTAGTTCTAAACTCAAGAATTTGTTAGTCTGCTTAATTCACGTAGGGCTTCCTTAGTGGTCCAGTAATTAAAAATCTGCCTTGCAATCCAGGGGATACCAATGATATTCTCCAGTTCAGTCGCTCAGTCATGTCTGACTCTCTGCCACCCCATGAATCGCAGCACGCCAGGCCTCCCTGTCAATAACCAACTCCCAGAGTTAACTCAGACTCGCGTTCATTGAGTCAGTGATACCACTGAGCCATCTCATCCTCTGTCCTCCCCTTTTCCTCCTGCCCTCAATCCCTCCCAGCATCAAAGTCTTTTCCAGTGAATCAACACTTCACATGAGGTGGCCAAAGTACTGGAGTTTCAGCTTTAGCATCATTACTTCCAAAGTAATCCCAGGGTTGATCTCCTTCAGAATGGACTGGTTGGATCTCTTTGCAGTCCAAGGGACTCTCAAGAGTCTTCTCCAACACCACAGTTCAAAAGGATCAATTCTTTGGCATTCAGCCTTCTTCACAGCCCAAATCTCACATCCATACATGATTACTGGTAAAACCATAGCCTTGACTAGGTGGACTTTAGTCAACAGAGTAATGTCTCTGCTTTTGAATATGCTATCTATGTTGGTCATATCTTTTTTTCCAAGGAGTAAGCGTCTTTTAATTTCGTGGCAGCAGTCACCATCTGCAGTGATTTTGGAGCCCCCCAAAAATAAAGTCTGGCACTGTTTCCATGGTTTCCCCATCTATTTGCCATGAAGTGATGGGACCGGATGCCATGAGCTTCATTTTCTGAATGTTGAGCTTTAAGTCAATTTTTTCACTCTACTCTTTTACTTTCATCAAGAGGCTTTTTAGTTCATCTTCGCTTTCTGTCGTAAAGGGTGGTGTCATCTGCATATCTGAGGTTATTGATACTTCTCCCAGCAAACTTGATGCGAGATTGTGTTTCTTCCAGCCCAGGATTTCTCATGCATATAAGTTATATAAGTAGGGTGACAATATACAGCCTTGACGTACTCCTTTTCCTGTTTGGAACCAGTCTGTTGTCCCATACCCAGTTCTAACTGTTGCTTCCTGACCTGCATCAAGGTTTCTCAAGAGGCAGGTCAGGTGGTCTGGTATTCCCACCTCTTTCAGAATTTTCCAGTTTATTGTAATCTACACAGTCAAAGGCTTTGGCATAGTCAATAAAGCAGAAATAGATGTTTTTCTGGAACTCTCTTGCTTTTTCCATGATCCAGCATTAGGCATGCTTAATCATAATAGCTTCCACTTGCCAAATGTGTGAGCTGTGTTATGCCCTGTGCGGGAACTGTTTTACTCCTCACAATAACTCTGTGAGCTCCATGCTATAAGGCTACTCCTGGGAGGTGTGTGGGCTTTCCATGCCAAGCACTTCTGACACTAACTGCCTGCAATTAGGGCAGATTCCACAGGTTACAGGCTCATTCCCACAAGACTGACCCCCACCCTCACTTCAGATGCAGATCTCCCTCTTCAGATGGAATCTAAGTAGTGGGTCCCCAGATGACTCATATTTCTGTCCCATTTGGCTAAAGATGAGTAATTCCTACAATCTCTACCCTCGAGTTCCGTCATTCACCAGAGTGGTTCACAGAACTCAGGAAATGTTTATTTACTACTGCTGACTTAGTGAAAAGGATATTTTAAAGGATACAAAAGAATAG
>SJYC01021427.1:0-22742 GCA_006408675.1 Madoqua kirkii | reverse complement strand
CCTTTTTCCATGATCCAGCAGATGTTGGCAATTTGATCTCTGGCTCCTCTGCCTTTTCTAAAACCAGCTTGAACATCTGGAAGTTCACAGTTCATGTATTGCTAAAGCCTGGCTTGGAGAATTTTGAGCATTACTTTACTAGCATGTGAGATGAGTGCAATTGTGCAGTAGTCTGAGCATTCTTTGGCATTGCCTTTCTTAGGGATTGGAATGAAAACTGACCTTTTCCAGTCTTGTGGCCACTGCTGAGTTTTCCAAACTTGCTGGCATATTGAGGGCAGCACTTTCACAGCATCATCTTTCAGGATTTGAAACAGCTCAACTGGAATTCCATCACCTCCACTAGCTCTGTTCATAGTGATGGTTTCTAAGGCCCACTTGACTTCACATTCCAGGATGTCTGGCTCTAGATGAGTGATCACACCATCGTGATTATCCAGGTCGTGAAGATCCTTTTTGTACAGTTCTTCTGTGTATTCTTGCCACCTCTTCTTAATATCTTCTGCTTCTGTTAGGTCCAGACCATCTATGTCCTTTATAGAGCCCATCTTTGCATGAAATGTTCCCTTGGCATCTTTAATTTTCTTGAAGAGATGTCTAGTCTTTCCCATTCTGTTCTTTTCCTCTATTTCTTTGCATGATCACTGAAGAAGGCTTTCTTAGCTCTTCTTTCTATTATTTGGAACTCTGCATTTAGATGCTTATATCCTTCCTTTTCTCCTTTACTTTTTTTTTAATTGTATTTTTACTTTATTGTACTTTACAATACTGTATTGGTTTTGTCATATTTAACATGAATCGGCCACAAGTGTACATGAGCTCCCAATCCTGAAACCCCCTCCCACCTTCCACCTCATATCATCTCTCTGGATCATCCCCGTGCACCAGACCCAATCATTCTGTATCCTGTATCGAATATAGACTGGCGCTTCATTTCTTATATAATAGTATACATGTTTCAGTGCCATTCTCCCAAATCTTTTTTGTACAGTTCTTCTGTGTATTCTTGCCACCTCTTCTTAATATCTTCTGCTTCTGTTAGGTCCATACCATTTCTGTCTTTTATCGCCCATCTTTGCTCCTTTGGTATCTCTAATTTTCTTGAAGAGATCTCTAGTCTTTCCCATTCTGTTGTTTTCCTCTATTTCTTTTCATTGATCGCTGAAGAAGGCTTTCTTATCTCTTCTTGCTATTCTTTGGAACTCTGCATTCAGATGCTTATATCTTTCTTTTTCTCCTTGGCTTTTCACTTCTCTTCTTTTCACAGCTATTTGTAAGGCCTCCCCAGACAGCCATTTTGCTTTTTTGCATTTCTTTTCCATGGGGATGGTCTTGATCAGATGACCATTATATCTACTACTGCGGGTAGGAATCCTTCAGAAGAAATGGAGTAGCCATTATGGTCAACAGAAGAGTCCAAAATGCAGTACTTGGATGCAGTCTCAAAAATGAGAGAATAATCTCTGTTCGTTTCCAAGGCAAACCATTCAATATCATGGTAATCCAAGTCTATGCCCCAACCAGTAATGCTGAAGAAGCTGAAACTGAACTGTTCTTTGAAGACCTTCAAGGCCTTTTAGAACTAACACCCAAAAAAGATGTCCTTTTCATTAAAGGGGACTGGAATGCAAAAGTAGGAAGTCAAGAAACGCCTGGAGTGACAGGCAAATTTGGCCTTGGAATGTGGAATGAAGCAGGGCAAAGGCTAATAGAGTTTTGCCAAGAAAATGCACTGGTCATAGCAAACACCCTCTTCCAACAACACAAGAGAAGACTCTACACATGGACATCACCAGATGGTCAACACCAAAATCAGATTGATTGTATTCTTTGCAGCCAAAGATGGAGAAGCTCTATACAGTCAACAAAGGCAAGACCAGGAGTTGACTGTGGCTCAGATCATGAACTCCTTATTACCAAATTCAGACTCAAATTGAGGAAAGTAGGGAAAAGCGCTAGACCATTCAGGTATGACCTAAATCAAGTCCCTTATGATTATACAGTGGAAGTGAGAATAGATTTAAGGGACTAGATCTGATAGACAGAGTGCCTGATGAACTATGGAATGAGGTTCGTGACACTCTACAGGCAGGAGGGACAGGCTGAGGCAAAGGGCTGGCCAGGGGGATGGACCCTGCAGGCCAGGAGCAGAGCCCTGGAGGGAGGGAGGTTTGTGGCTACTCATGCCCTTTGGGAAGACGGGAAGTGAGGCTGGGGCAGGACGGAGGCTGGAGCACAGTCCACGGTCAAGGTCAGGAAGAAGCCCGTGGCGGTGACAGTAGAAGAGACCAGCCTGGGAGCTCACCAGTGGCCCAGTGGTTAGGACTCCTCACTACCGCCATGGCCTGAGTTCAATCCCTGATTGGGGAACTGAGATTCTGAAAGCCTTGTGATGCGGCCAAAAAAAAAAAAAAATTAAAAATAAAAATTAAAAAAAGAGGAAGAAATCAGTTTGAAAGTCAACGCTCTTGCGCAGCAGGGCTGCTCAGTGCCCCTCGGCAGGTGCCCATGTGACTCCTGTGTGCAGGCTGCCACCCGTGTCGTCTCTGCATCTAGGTTAGCTCCTGGGGCCGTGCCCCCATCGGCCAGGCCAGACCGCTGTTCAGTAGAATGCCCAGCTGCAGGAACTTCTCTGCCCTACTGAGACTCCCCCGTTGAGGCCCATCATCAGCTGGGTGAGCTGGCCTCACCTCCTTCAGGTAAAAGGCCAGGAGGCTGGGTTACTCATCTGTGGTCATGTGGCGTAAGTGGGACTGCATACTGAGCCTGTCCGCCTGTCCAGTTCAGGACCAGCCGGGATCCTCTCCAGCACTGGGCACTTCTGCCAGCACCAGTGGGCCGCTGCCCCTAGGTGACACTGTCACCCACCCCGGTAGATCACTGACACCTACCCATGGACTGGTACCATCCATGGATGAAGCTTCACTTGACAATGGAACCCTGGCACAAAGGAATAGACACCAAGGGAAAAGAGGTTCTTTAGGATGGGTTGGCCTTGAAACTCATGTAGGATGTCCAAACAGAGACGGTTAGCAGCAGGCTCCCGGGGATTGGAGGGATGTTGCCACGTGGATCACCACTGAAGCCTTGGCTTCACAGAGGATCCCCGGGGAGATTTACGGGGTGGGACCCTCAGATGCCAGTGGACAAGGAGGGCCATCTCTTCACCTGGGTGGGCAGGACCCCACCTGCCTGTCCATCATCAGAGACTCTGGAGGGTAGGAGCAGCGCTGTCCTCCTTGGCCATGGGAGACAGGCTGGTGGGTGTTGTCTCTTCCCTTTTATTTTTCATTCAAAAATAGCTGCTAGACTTCCTTGATGGTCCAGTGGTTGAGATTTCACCTGCCAATGCAGGGGGCACCAGTTCGATCCCTGGCCCAGGAGGACTCCACGTGCCACAGGGTGGTGAGGCCTGAGGACCACATCAACTGAGATGGCATGCCCTAGAGGCCACGCTCTGCGAGAAGAGAAGCCACTGCCGTGAGAAGTCCCCGCTCGCCCCAGCCAGAGGAAGCCCCACGCACCCGGGAAGGCCCAGCGCAGCCCCAGATAACTAACTACTCAGACAAGAACTCAGGGCGGCCAGAATTTGATGTAAGAAATCAGTGAACAGCTACCGTATATTAATGCATATATATGGAACCTAGAAAAATGGTACTGACGAACCTATGTGCAAGGGCAGGAATAGCGATGCAGATGCAGAGAACACACTCGTGGACACGGTGGGGGAAGGAGAGGGTGGGCCGCTCAGAGAGAGTGGCATGGGAACATGCACATTACCATATGCAAAACCGAGGGCCAGTGGGAGTTTGCTCTAACTGGTGCTCTGAGAAAGCCTAGAGGCGGGGGATGGGGTGGGAGGTGGGAAGGAGGTTCATGAGGGAGGGGACGCATGTTTACCTATGGTTCATGCTGCTGTGTGGCAGAAACCAGAAAAATATTGTAAAGCAATTATCCTCCAATTAAAAATAAGCACATTAAAAAAAAAGAAATCAGTGATTTCTGTAAAAATGAAATTGAATAATACATTTTTAGAAAGTAGCTATTGTGGGTCCCACTGGGCCAGCCAGGGTGCCCCTTGGCAGTTCCCGAGCTCAGTTTCCCTGTCGTTAGCCAGGCAGTGAGAGAAATAAAGGGCTGGCCTGCGGGCCTGGGGAGCGGGCAGCTGGGGAGCGGGCAGCCAGTCATTTTCAGAGTGCAGGTGGGTTTGGGGGAAAGGTTGGTCTGGGAAAATAAGGCGGGATGGCTGCAGACAAGGGGAGGCTGGTGGCTGAGACCCTTCCCCTTCATTTTACAGATGGGAGCCTGGCTTGGGGAGGGGAACAGAGCAAGGAGGGTGCAGGGACCCGAGGGGGCGCTCGAGCCCAGGATGAGCCCCCTCCGTCCTCAGCTGCATCCTGCGATGGGAGGTACAGTGGCCTTGAGCTGGCAGAAGCGGGACATGGCTCCACCCCACACCTTTATGGGCAAGGACCTTGGCAGACGCTTTCACCTCTTGAACCTCGGTGCTCTCACCTGGGCAGAGAGGCTCAGAGGCCCCTCTGGCTCCGCTGCCCTCACAGGGTCATGCGGGGATCAGACCAGATGAGGCGCCTCTTCCAGATTGAACCCATCCAGTCCTCCGCTCAGGGGCTGGCTTCTGGCTCACTCAGCCGGGACTAGGGGACTGGCCGTGTCCTCCATTAGAAGCAATCGAACAAGAGAGAATGCAAACGTTTGTTCCCAAGGGAGGTGGGTGTCCCTGGCAAACCAGAGCGTTTTCTTCTTGCAAACCACAGGTCAAGGAGACCCAGGATGAGCCGACCCGCAAGTTGCAGGTGTGACGTGCATTCTGTGGCCGCCAAGGAAAACGGCCTGGACACATGGCCCAGATCAAGGTCGTTCTCCAGTGGGCCTGGAACGGGGGTCGGCGTGCATCTGCTGAGGAGTGTTCTTGGCACTGGGACTGGAGACGGACGGGGAGTGGGGCCAGCGATCCGGCTTCCTTGGCGGAAATTTGCAGAACGTGGACAGAGCTGACTTTCCTTCTGTGCATCGAGCAGGAAGAGCTCTTGACTCTTTCTGCTCCTGTGAAGAGGCTCCTGTTCCATTCCTGCAGCATCCTGGGCAGCTGGGAGCCCCGGCCCCCGGGTGAGACCCCACCATGGCTGGGTGAGAGAAGTGCCTACAGATGCCGTGAACACGGGTGCCCAAGATGGCCTGGCTCAGCTCCCGGTTCTTCTCCCCCCCTTACTGGGCATCAGGATGTGAATTCAGCGTCTGCTCCACATCTTTGAGTGCTGTGGGGTTCAGCACCCCTCCCTCCCCCAAGGGGAGATGAAGCTAACATTTTGATGAGACCCTCTTATGCAACAGGCTCCCTGCCCACTGACTTCATTTTGCAGGAGTGGACACTAGGGCTGGAAGTTTAGGAAACTCACCCAGGCTCTGGGAAGGCTGTTTGTTGAGGGGGGTGGTCCAAGGGGAGGACAGGGATGTGGGGTCAGGGGAGGCCAGATCAGGGCCCAACTCCACCGTCCACTCACTTAGAGGAGGTGTCAAACTCCCAGGATCTCAGTGCCCTTGGATGAGGGGGGAGGGTAGAAGGAAAGAATTCCAGACGCCCTACCTCACAGAATGTTGAGAGCCTCAAGCTTCCCAGGTAGCTCAGCGGTAAAGAATCCATCTGCTAACTCAGGAGACGCCAGAGATGCAGGTTTGATCTGGATGCAGGTTGGCAACCTGCTCCAGTATTCTTTTTTTTTTTTTCATAATTTGATTAATTGACGTATTTAATGTTTGGCTGTGTCGGGTCTTCACTGCTGCGTGGGCTTTCTCTGTGGTTGCAGAGGGCGGGGGCTACCCTAGTTGCAGTGTGCGGCTTCTCATCACGCTGACCTCTCTGGTTTTGGAGCACGAACCGGAGGTGCCTGGGCTTTGGGAGTCGTGGCTCCCGGACTGCAGAGCACAGGCTCAGTATTGGGGTGCACGGGCTTGGTTGCCTTGTGGTGTGTGGGATCTTCCCGGGCCAGGGATCGAACCCGTGTCTCCTGTGTGGGCAGGTGTATCCTTCACCACTGAGCCACCAGGGAAGCCCTGTTCTGTGTTTTTAGGAGACGGGACACATCAGCACTGTCTAGCCCTGGGTCACCAACTGTGCTGAAGTTCTTCCCTCACCATCAGGCGAATCCTCAGAATTCCCAAATTCACATTTCTCTTGCATGCTTACCTTTCTCATTCCTGCTTGATTTACAAACCTTGAACCATCTTCTAATTCCCCAGCAAATGAGTCATTATTGCCATTAAGACTGGTTCTTGGCCTGTCTCATTGCAATAGTAATGATCCTCATTTCGTCACTGGAAGTGTTATTAATAACTCATAATTCCTTAACTCCTATTTCGCCAGTGACAGCTGCATGACGGCTGAAAGATTTTTCACCTGTGTCCTCCGCAGAGGGTGACAAAGCTGGGCCTAGCAGCCTGGACCCCTGCCTCCCAGCCAACAGTGTTTCCCACTGGCCACAGTGGTTAGCCTCTCAGCCAGTATTTGTTCGGCATCTTCTATGGCGGAAAGCATCTCTTTGTTTTTTTATTAATTTTTATTGGAGTCTAGCTGGCTTGCAATGTTGTGTTAGTTTCAGGCGTACAGCAAAGGGTATCAGTTATACGATACATGTGCTGCTGCTGCCGCCGCCAAGTCGCTTCAGTTGTGTCTGACTCTGTGCAACCCCACAGACTCCACCATCCCTGGGATTCTCCAGGGAAGAACACTGGAGTGGGTTGCCATTTCCTTCTCCAATGCATGAAAGTGAAAAGTGAAAGTGAAGTCGCTCAGTCGTGTCTGACTCTCCGAGACCCCATGGACTGCAGCCTACCAGGCTCCTCCATCCATGGGATTTTCCAGGCAAGAGTACTGGAGTGGGGTTCCATCACCTTCTCCGACGTATACATATATATCCTCTCTTTTTTAGATTCTCTTCCCATATAGGTCATTACTGGGCATCTTTTGTGAGCTCAGTAGAGCTGTGATGTGGGTGGTTGGACACCAAACTTGGACCTGGTCTAGTTTCGGTTAGAAACCATTACATGTCAGCTGTACCTCCTTAGCTAAATTGTTAGATGAGTTGGCCTCAGTTTCCTCATCTATATAATGGGGCTGAAGGGTGAGGGAGCCAACACAGAAAGCCCTTATCTAGATGTCTGCCGTTTAATATGCACTTGCTCAACAAGCCCCTCGTTATTCTAACTTGAAATGCCTGTCGGGTGCCTGGCACGTGCGGGGTGCTGACAAGGACGCTCTGATCTGGACTCTATAGGCTCAGATGAGATGCGGGGAGGCAGGTCGGGTGCAGGGTAGGAAGCGCGGCACTCTGCTGATGCTCTGGCATTCAGCTGACTGAATGGGTGGAGAATAAAAGAGGTTTGTTTTGCAAGTCCTTGAAAGTTTTCAATGAACTGTGGAAAAAAATCTGTGCTGAACATGCAAATGAATAATTGAGCTCACTTTCTATGCCTGCAAACACCAGCCACTGAAGGCAGAGGTAGTTGAATTTAAGGACAACGGAGCACCAAGGTTGAAGATGGTTTTCCCCCATCAGGACCCGAGGCAGAATGTGAAACTCAGCTCCCTGGGGATTAAGGGAAGCGCCATCTGATAAAGCCAGGCTGCGTGTGTGTTAGTTGCTCAGTCGTGTCCACCTCTTTGCGACCCCATGCACGGCAGCTTGCCAGCGATTTTCTAGGCAAGAATACTGGAGTGGGTTGCCATTCCCTCCTCCAGGGGATCTTCCTGACCCAGGGAACAGACCCAGGTCTTTTTCATTACAGACAGATTCTTTACCGTCTGAGCCAACAGGGAAGACGGAGTCAGGCTGGGGTGCTACTAATTAGGAGAGTTAGGTCCAGCTTCAACCCTCCAACTGAGGAGATTTAGGACTTGAATCGGGGTGGCTCCGAGAAAAGGTGAAATTCTCAATAGGACGAGGCCTGACTGAGGAAGGAAAGATGGGGAGCACGTTGGTGTCCTGGGGTGGCCGTAACAGAGTCCCAGGTTGGGCAGCTTTAAATAGCAGAAATGTGTCCTGTCAAGGTTCTGGGAGCCAGACGTTCAAGATTAAGGCACTGGCAGGGCCGCGCTCCCTCTGAAGGCTCCAGGCAGGAATCTGCTCCACACCTCCCCCTTGGCTTCGTGTGGTCAGCAGTCCTAGGTCCACGGCCACGCGAGGCTGTCCTGCACGCCCTCCTCTCTCATTCTCTATGCGCGTGTCTGCGTCTCTCCCACTCTCATCACGACACCAGTCTTATTGGACGAAGGGCCCACCCTACCCTGGGATGACATCATCTTAACTTAGTGAGATGGGCAATGACCCTATTTCCAAACAAGGTCACCTTCTGAGGTTCTGGGGAGGTTGTGAATTTTTCGAGGATGTATGCAACCCCACATAGGAAGGAAAGTGAAGGTGGACAGATTGAGAGGGGCTGACCACAAGCCTCGCTCCCCCTGCCTGCCCCTGTACTGGACCTGGCCATGCAGGGTGCACAAAGTGTCCCCAAAAGCTTGGAGAAGGTGGGCCTTGACACTCGTGACCTTTTCATGTCCCCAACTTCCCCTCTCCAGGACCCAGTGCCCAGGCCTGAAAGCCGAGGCTGTCCTGGACGCCCTCCTCTTTCTCACCCGCTCCCCTCCCCTGTCCACCTGCATTGCGCTCACCTTTCCCACCTTGAGGGTCCCACTGCTTGGCTCCACCCTGAGTCACCATCCCAGCTCCAGGGTCCTGAGTCACCATACCAGCCTCCAGGGTCCTGAGTCACCATCCCAGCCTCCAGGGTCCTGAGTCACCGTCCCAGCCTCCAGGGTCCTGAGTCACCGTCCCAGCCTCCAGGGTCGCAGGCTGAGACCCCTGCATCCAGTGGTGGCTGAGTGACTGCTGATGACCGGCTGCTCCTCACCCCAAACCTTCAAGGCCCCTCCTCTTGGCGCCTGATGCCAGGACCTCTTCCAGGTGGCTGCTTTACCACGGTGTCCTGTGGGTGTTGGGGGCCCAACTGAACCCAGCATTGGCAGTTTGGGGGGGCCAGGTTCTGTCTCCCGCCATGACACCCTGGGCACTTGTCTGTCCAAGCACCTGCCACATGGCTCACTTGTGTGGCCGATAGGGAGGAAGTTCCCTCGCTTAATCCTCACTTCAGCTGGCACGCAGCACTCCGGAACTGTCTACGGGTGGATGAGCCCCGTTTTATATGGAGGGGGAGACTCAGAGCAATAGCTTGCACCACACCATGCAGCCAGTGGGTGACAACCAAGCCCCCAAGCCCCTAACCTCAGGGGACTCCAGAGGTTAAACTTCGCCTTTCAATGCAGGGGTGCAGGTTCTGTTTCTGGTCGGGGAGTTAAGATCCCACATACTTTGAGGCCATAAAACCAAAATATAAAGCAGAAGCAATATTATCACAAATTCAGTAAAGACTTTTAAAGTGGTCCACATTAAAAAAAAAATTCTTAAAAAAAAAAAAGACACTAAAAAAACCACAACAAAAATTCAGCCTCAGCCAGCCACCCTTCCTGCTCAGGAAAGACAGGCAAGGGGCCCCAGAGGGTCATCGTGGGGTCCCATCATCAGCCTCCAAGAGCCAGTGTCTGGGCAGACTTGGGGCAGCACTTCAGGGGCCATGGAGATGCACTGAGCTCCTCTTCGTGTGCTCAGACCTGCAGCTGCTGCTACGGTTCCCCCCGGGTGCCCCCTCGACTGCAGTCCCTCCCAGACCTGCCCCTCAACCCGTCAGCCCGTTGGTCTCACAGTCGCTGTTCGCCTGGGCTCACAGGTTGGATGCACAAAAGTCTTGGGGAGTCCTTTCTGTCCTAGCAGTTCGGCCTTGTGGCCTCCACCCTAACCCTCACCCCATCCTCAGCCTGCCTGCCGCCCTCCTCTGGCAGGGCCGGGACCGGCCCGTCCTCCCCGGGCAGCATCCTCGCTGGGGGCCCTGGCCCGCCTCTCCCCACATCTGGAGTCTGCAGACACCAACAACGTCACTGCACCTGTGTCCACTTGCCGACCGTCCCAGCTGCTTGGGAAGTGCTTGGACTTGGGCTCTGCTCCTTGTACATCTCTGATCCCCTCTGGATGGAAGATGCCGCCCTGCTCTGTCCCTCCGGTGCACCCGAGGCTTCTGGGACTGCCTGAGAGGCCCTGTCTCGGGACTTGTGGGCTCGCCCTGTTGTCTCACCATTGGGGGCCCCGTAGCCCTTCACCGTAACCTGCTCCTTAAGTCACCTTGTTTGAGATTCCTTCTCATGCCCACAGGCACTTCCGGGAATCATCCCCAGGGGATCACCCCCCAGGGATCACCTCCTGGCTCAACTCCTTCATGGGAATCCTAGTTCAGGGTCAGCCTCTGGCTCAAACCCAAGCTAAGCTACCACCTCTCCTGTATCCCAGCGCGCCCGTGTCCACACCTACCTGTGCACTCCTGCCTCCGCTCCAGGGCTCACTGGGGACCTTGCCCTGCGAGGCCCTGCCCCCAGAGCTACAACTGGAAAGAAACAGAGCTCAGACTCAAGGATCTCAGTCCTCACTGACATCTACCAACTACGTGACTTGTAAGTGATCCAGCTGCTTTGAGCCTCAGCTTCCCCACCATGTATTCCCCATGCTTTTGAACTGTGGTGCTGGAGAAGACTCCTGAGAGTCCCTTGGACTGCAGCGAGATCCAACCAATCCATTCTGAAGGAGATCAGTCCTGAATATTCATTGGAAGGACTGATGTTGAAGCTGAAACTAGAATATTTTGGCCACCTCATGCGAAGAACTGACTCATCTGAAAAGACCCTGATGCTGGGAAAGATTGAAGGTGGGAGAAGAAGGGGACAACAGAGGAAGAGATGCTTGGATGGCATCACCAACTCAATGGACATGAGTTTGGGTAAACTCTAGGAGTTGGTGATGGACAGGGAGGCCTGGCATGCTGCAGTCCATGGGGTAGCAAGAGTCGGACACAACTGAGCGACTGAACTGAACTGAACTTCACCGCACTTCCCCATGTATAGAGGGGGTGATAGCAATCTCCCCACCCCAGCCCCAGGGTCTCGCGCGGGCCAGTGAGACAGCAGAGTGTGAAGCCAGCAGTGGGGAGGGGAGCTCCCTCCTCGGCGCTCCCACCCCGCGTATGCCTCTTCCTGCGTCTCTTCCGGAACCTCCTGTGGGTTGGCGGGCTGGCGGTGTCCTTCCTCCCACGCGACCTCCGTCAGGTGGAGCAGGGCCCAGCCCTTCCTCACTCTGTTCCCCAGTAACCACCCCTCACTCCCCTGGGTGCACTTCGGTTTTTGCATGGAGAGAGCAACCAGACTCGGGGTCAGACAAGGGGAAAATGACTTCCACTCTTGCTCTGCGGAAAGGTTCCAGGCTCAGAGTCACCGCTGGCTCGGAAGTCTGGAAGTAAAACCATCACCAGGGACTGCCCCAGTGGTCCAGTGGTTAAGAATCCACCTGCCAGTTCAGGGCACATGGGGCAACTAAGCCACAGCACTGAGCCCCTGCTCTAGAGCCTGGGCTCTGCAACGAGAGGCCACCGCGCTGGAGACGCTTGCGGCGCAGCTAGAGAGTGCGCCCTGCTCTTTGCAGCTGGAGAGAGGATGCACGCAGCTGCTAACAAGTCATTTTCCAGAGCTGTCACCAAGTGAGAGGAAACCAGAGAACAAACGCCACTCTTGGGTTTGTTGGGTCTCCCAGGTGCAAAGATGAGAGAGGCCAGGGGCTTGTCCCCCTTCCTGCTCACCCCCCACGCTGTGTGTTCCCTTCCTCCTTATAAACGGCATCCTTCACGCACGAGCAGTCTCCAACAGGAACCACACAGCTGACTTAGAGCCTCTGAAGATGTGGGTGTCAAAGTACTAATTAGGATGGACGCCAATGAGAGATGCTCTGGGACAGAAGCACCCTCGGCTGGGCTGAGCATCGACTCCTGCTGGGGGTGGAATCTGCCTCTGGGGCACCCACAGGGAGGCTCCGGGCCACCGGGGACCCACCGGGGGTGGGGGACTCTGTCCTTCCCCGGCCACTTTCTCATTTGATGCCACCTCAACCGTTTTTACCGAGTGAAGCGTGACGTGAAAGTCATTTAGTCGTGTCTGACTCTGCGACCCCATGGACTGTAGCCCGCCAGGCTCCTCTGTCCATGGGATTCTCCAGGCAGGAGTACTGGTGTGAGTTGCCATTTCTTCCGCCAGGGGATCTTCCCCACCCAGAGATCAAACTCAGGTCTCCTGCATTGCAGGCAGATTCTGTACCATCTGAGCCAACAGAGAAGCCCCCACCAACTCCCAGAGGTGAAGCCAGGGGCCTGTGGGCACCTGCCAGGCCTTGAAACTGGTTTCTTAGATGGCCAGTTATCACCTCTCCACTCTGTCCTTCCCAGAGAACTTTGTGCTGGGAGGTGGTGCAGCGATGCTCCACTGGGGACATGGAGACCTGGGCCACACCTCCCAGACCACCGCAGGCTTGCAGGTTCCCCCCGCTCAGCGCCCACTCCTCCCGTTGGGGGTCCTGAAAGTCTTCCTTCAGGGCTTCCGAATCTTGAATTATTGAGAGCTGGCTTCTTGGGATCCAGCAGACTGGGTTCAAATACAGGGCTCCCAACACACAAGATAGGTGACTGGGTGACTTTACATCATTGCACCTCAGTTTTCCCATCTGTAAATGGGGTATCATGTCCCGATTTCCCTGGGCTACTATGAAGAGATAATCAAATAATGCACCTAACACACCAAGTCAGGGCAGGCACTTGAAAGCCCTCTGCAAGCACTAATTCTAGTCTCCTCTGCCACCCAGCCACCACCTTCCTGGTTCCAATGCTCTACCGCAGCCCAGTGGACATTCCTTTGAGTGAAACAGAGGTATTCGCTGGGGCTGAGACAGAGGAACCAACGTGAGCTCTGTGGCGGAACCTAGGACCTATAGTTAGCAATGCTGCATTGAGAACAAAGTTCTGCCAACAGGGTAGATCTTGCATCACGTGTCCTTACCATAAAAGAAAAAAGTAAATGAAAAATATATTTTTAATAGATGAGACCAGGCGAGGGACTTCCCTGGTGCTCCAGTGGCTGAGACTCCATGCTCCCACTGTTTGATCCCTGGTCAGGGGCTTCCCCTGTGGGGAAGCTCAGCTGGTAAAGAATCTGCCTATCCTGCATTGCAGGCAGATTCTGTACCATCTGAGCCAACGAGAAGCCCCCACCAACTCCCAGAGGTGAAGCCAGGGGCCTGTGGGCACCTGCCAGGCCTTGAAACTGGTTTCTTAGATGGCCAGTTATCACCTCTCCACTCTGTCCTTCCCAGAGAACTTTGTGCTGGGAGGTGGTGCAGCGATGCTCCACTGGGGACATGGAGACCTGGGCCACACCTCCCAGACCACCGCAGGCTTGCAGGTTCCCCCCGCTCAGCGCCCACTCCTCCCGTTGGGGGTCCTGAAAGTCTTCCTTCAGGGCTTCCGAATCTTGAATTATTGAGAGCTGGCTTCTTGGGATCCAGCAGACTGGGTTCAAATACAGGGCTCCCAACACACAAGATAGGTGACTGGGTGACTTTACATCATTGCACCTCAGTTTTCCCATCTGTAAATGGGGTATCATGTCCCGATTTCCCTGGGCTACTATGAAGAGATAATCAAATAATGCACCTAACACACCAAGTCAGGGCAGGCACTTGAAAGCCCTCTGCAAGCACTAATTCTAGTCTCCTCTGCCACCCAGCCACCACCTTCCTGGTTCCAATGCTCTACCGCAGCCCAGTGGACATTCCTTTGAGTGAAACAGAGGTATTCGCTGGGGCTGAGACAGAGGAACCAACGTGAGCTCTGTGGCGGAACCTAGGACCTATAGTTAGCAATGCTGCATTGAGAACAAAGTTCTGCCAACAGGGTAGATCTTGCATCACGTGTCCTTACCATAAAAGAAAAAAGTAAATGAAAAATATATTTTTAATAGATGAGACCAGGCGAGGGACTTCCCTGGTGCTCCAGTGGCTGAGACTCCATGCTCCCACTGTTTGATCCCTGGTCAGGGGCTTCCCCTGTGGGGAAGCTCAGCTGGTAAAGAATCTGCCTTCATGCAATGCAGGAGACCTGGCTCAATCCCTGGGTTGGGAAGATCCCCTGGAGAAGGGAAACGCTACCCACTCCAGTATTCAGGCCTGGAGAATTCCATGGACTGTATAGTCCATGAGGTCGCAAAGAGTCAGACACAACTGAGCGACTTCCACTTTTCACTTTCAGGAAACTAGATCCCGCATGCTGGAACCAAGACTCAGCGTAGCCAAATAAATGAAAATGAAAGTAAAATTTGATCAGTCGTGTCCGACTCTTTGCGACCCCATGGGCTGTAGCCCACTATGCTCCTCTGTCTGTGGGATTTCCCAAGTAAGAGTACTGGAGAGGGTTGCCATTTCCTCCTTCAGGGGATCTTCCCAACCCAGGGGGAATCTGGGTCTCCGGCATTGCAGTTGGATTCTTTACCATTTGAGCCACAAGGGAAGCCCATCCTTCCTCTTCAGCCAACTTATCAATAAGTGTGTAGGTTAGAAATGCAATGTGGATCAGCAAAAGTTTCTGTAGGCAAAAGCTTTGAGACTTCTTAGAATAACCATATTTGAAACAAAAATGTCAAACTGTAGTCAATGTCTGGCTGATATCTGAGAGGAGAACTCAGGAGGACGGAGCTCCGGGCCAGCTTCCCTGACCTTGAGCGAGGGTTTCCGTTGAGAGTTGGTGCAGGAAGGACCTTTACAGGTCAGAGGATAATCACTCAAGGATCCCTAGAGACTTTGTGCAAATCAGAGCCTTCAGCGTGTCGTCCTGGCCTCAGTGCCTAGGGGCCTCTGATCAGTATCTTCAGTCAGCTAAGCTGCTTGGTTGTGCCTGACTCTGCGACCCCATGGACTGCAGCACACCAGGCCCCTCTGTCCATCATCAACTCCTGGAGCTTGCAAACTCATGTCCATTGGGTCGGTGAAGACATCCAACCATCTCATCCTCTATTGTCCTCTTCTCCTCCTGCCTTTAGTCTTTCCCAGCATCAGAGTATTTTCTGATGAGTCAGTTCTTTGCATCAGCTGGCCGAAGTATTGGAGCTTCAGTTTCAGCATCAGTCCTTCCAATGAATATTCAGGACTGATTTCCTTTAGGACTGGCTGGTTTGATTTCCTTCCAGTCCAAGGGACTCTCAAGAGTCTTCTCCAACAGCACAGATCAAAGTCATCAATTCTTCTGTGCTCAGCTTTGTTGTTATCTGCGCTCAGTAGCTTCAGCTGTGTCTGACTCTTTGCGACCCCACGGACTATAGCCCACCAGGCTTCTCTGTCCATGGGATTCTCCAGGCTAGAATACTGGAGTGGGCTGCCATTCCCGTCTCCAGGGGATCTTCCCAGCCCAGGGACTGAACCCATGTCTCCTACAGCTCCTGCATTGTAGGCGAATCCTTTAACACTGAGCTACTGGGGAAATTATTGTTATAAGTCATGTGAAATGCATTGCTTCAGAACAGAAGGAAGCGGGAGAAGGAGAGTGGGAGGTCAGGAAGCATAATCGAACTGAAATTAGCAAAAGGCCCAAACAAAAGCATGTTTGCACTTCCTGGGCACGATCCACGGGACCAGACACAAACTCAGGCATGAAGACTAAGAACTAAGGTGAGGTTAATGAGTGCACCAGACACAGGGGCCTAATAAATCTCTGTGAATGAATGAACAGTGTCCACGAGCCAGCACACAGCTGGCCATCTCAGAGAGCAGAGCTCCAGACATGCTGCCATTCCTATGTTGCAGTCTTAACCTCCAGGACCTCAAAATATGACCTTACCTGGAAATGGAGTCTTTACAGAAATGAACAGGTTTTAAGGATGTCATTAGGGAAGGCTCTGATCCAACTGACTGATACTCTCATGAAAAGGGGAGATTTCGGAACTTCTGTGGTGGTCCAGGGTTTAGAACACCATGTTTCCACTACAGGGGTCCAGTTTCGACACTTGGTGGGGGATCTAAGATCCCACAAGCTATGCAGTGTGGACCGCCCCCCACACCCTCCAAAAAAAAAAACGAAAGAAAGAAAGAAAAATCAGAAGAGGAAGCTAAAAGCAAAGAAGGAACCAGGACTTTGCACAGAATGCCACAGACAACACTCTGTGGGTCCTTCACTGGGGACATATAAATCCTAGTTAATTTTTTATAGATATTTTCATATGATTTTGACAAAAACAGAAGACAAATCAATTCTTTTGGCTTGACGCGTGCTGCGACTTGCTTGTGCGTTGCAGGGTCCAGTCCAGATTGTCACTGGATTGACGTCTACCTTCACAAGATCAAAGTTGCACTATGTGGACAAGTTTGAAACAAGATATGAGAACAGTATGGTGGTTCAAATAGTTCTTCACTTTTTGAAAAATCTGATGCCAAGCAATAAGACTTTTCAAGTCTGAGTTGAACATTTACAAATACTGCCTTTCTGAGGTATTGAAAGAGATTAGAGAAAGATTTCTCTTTGATATAATTTTTCTCATTTTCACTGTGTGGAAAAAAAAAGAATGTATTTCCCATAAATGGGAACTCTGCCCAGTATCTCAAAAAACATGTATTCCAGTGACAACTGTGAGGTCCTTTTGGAGATAAAGTCCAAAATTTACTCATATTTTTAGATTATACAACTAATAAAAACTACCTTACTTTAATTACAGTTTTCTACGCATGATAATATGGACATGTTTAGGAAGCTTTTATAAGCCTATAGTGTTGTCTTGATTTCTGCAAAACGTGGTTGCCTTTTCTGTTTTCCTCTGTTCAGTGTATGACTTCTATTTTCCTTACCATGGATTGCATTTTTCATTTTCCAAGCTGACTTCACAAGATCAAAGTTGCACTATGTGGACAAGTTTGAAACAAGATATGAGAACAGTATGGTGGTTCAAATAGTTCTTCACTTTTTGAAAAATCTGATGCCAAGCAATAAGACTTTTCAAGTCTGAGTTGAACATTTACAAATACTGCCTTTCTGAGGTATTGAAAGAGATTAGAGAAAGATTTCTCTTTGATATAATTTTTCTCATTTTCACTGTGTGGAAAAAAAAAGAATGTATTTCCCATAAATGGGAACTCTGCCCAGTATCTCAAAAAACATGTATTCCAGTGACAACTGTGAGGTCCTTTTGGAGATAAAGTCCAAAATTTACTCATATTTTTAGATTATACAACTAATAAAAACTACCTTACTTTAATTACAGTTTTCTACGCATGATAATATGGACATGTTTAGGAAGCTTTTATAAGCCTATAGTGTTGTCTTGATTTCTGCAAAACGTGGTTGCCTTTTCTGTTTTCCTCTGTTCAGTGTATGACTTCTATTTTCCTTACCATGGATTGCATTTTTCATTTTCCAAGCTGTATCTTTTCCTGGAAATGTTTTCATGTTTTAATAAATTGTTTCAAACTGAAAAAAAAAAACCACCCAACAACAAAAGCCAGAAGAGGTGGAGGTGCAGGGTCACCTGGGGTCCCCAGGGTTGGACCACATGGTGACGGAAACACTGCAGCTTGTCCTGTGGTCAGCATGGGGCAGAGGAGGCTGTGCTGAAGGCCACCTGCACTTTATTTTTTTAAAAAATTTATTTGTTTTAGTTGCAGGCTAATTACTTTACAATATTGTAGTGATTTAGCCATACATTGATATGAATCAGCCACGGGTGTACATGTCTCCCCCATCCTGAACCCCCCCCCACCTCCCTCTGCATCCCATCCCTTTGAGTCATCCCAGTGCACCAGCCCTGAGCACCCTGTCTCATGCATCAAACCTGGACTGGTGATCTGTTTCATATATGATAATATACATGTTTCAATGCTATTCTCTCAGATCTTCCCACCCTCTCCCTCTCCCACAGAGTCCAAAAGTCTGTTTTATACATCTGTGTCTCTTTTGCTGTCTCACATATAGGGTTATCATTACCATCTTTCTAAATTCCATGTATATGCATTAGTATACTGTATTGGTGTTTTTCTTTCTGGTTTACTTCAGTCTGTATAATAGGCTCCAGTTTCATCCACCTCATTAGAACAGATTCAAATGTATTCTTTTTAATGGCTAAGTGATACTCCATTGTGTATATGTACCACAGCTTTCTTCTCCATTCGTCTGCTGATGGACATCTAGGTTGCTTCCATGTCCTGGCTATTATAAACAGTGCTGTGATGAACATTGGGGTACAGGTGTCCCTTTCAGTTCTGGTTTCCTTGCTGTGTGTGCCCGACAGTGGGGTTGCTGGGTCATAAGGCAGCTCTGTTTCCAGTGTTTTAAGGGATCTCCACACCGTTCTTTCTAGTGGCTGTACTAGTTTGCATTCCCATCAACAGCGTAAGAAGGTTCCCTTTTCTCCACACCCTCTCCAGCGTTTATTGTTTGTAGATTTTTGTATAGTAGCCATTCTGACTGGCATGAGATGGTATCTCATTGTGGTTTTGATTTGCATTTCTCTGATAATGAGTGATTTCTCTGATAATGAGTATACAAGTGTTTGTTAGCTGTCTGTATGTCTTCTTTGGAGAAATGTCTGTTTAGTTCTTTGGCCCATTTTTTGATTGGGTCATTTATTTTTCTGGAATTGAGCTGCAGGAGTTGCTTGTATATTTTTGAGATTAATTCTTTGCCAGTTGCTTCATTTGCTATTTTTTTTCTCCCATTCTGAAGGCTGTCTTTTCACCTTGCTTATAGTTTCCTTCCTTGTGCAAAAGCTTTTAAGTTTAATTAGATCCCATTTGTTTATTTTTGCTTTTATTTCCATTACTCTGGGAGGTGGGTCATAGAGGATCCTGCTGTGATTTATGTCAGAGAGTGTTTTGCCTATGTTTTTGTCTAGGAATTTTATAGTTTCTGATCTTACATTTAGACCTTTAATCCATTTTGAGTCTATTTTTTGTGTGTGGTGTTAGGAACTATTCTAGTTTCATTCTTTTACAAGTGGTTGACCAGTTTTCCCTGCACCACTTGTTAAAGAGACTGTCTTTTCTCCATTATATTTTTGTCTCCTTTGTCAAAGATAAGGTGTCCATAGGTGCGTGGATTTATCTCTGGGCTTTCTATTTTGTTCCATTGATTTATATTTCTGTCTTTGTGCTAGTATCATACTGTCTTGATGACTGTAGCTTTGTAGTAGAGCCTGAAGTTAGGCAGGTTGATTCCTCCAGGTCCATTCTTCTTTTTCAAGATTGCTTTGGCTAGTCGAGGTTTCTTGTACTTCCATACAAATTGTGAAATTACTTGTTCTAGCTCTGTGAAAAATACCATTGGTCGCTTGATAGGGATTGCATTGAGTCTATAGATTGCTTTGGGTAGTATACTCATGTTTACTATATTGATTCTTCCAATCCATGAATATGGTGTATTTCTCCATCTATTTGTGTCCTCTTTGATTTCTTTCATCAGTGTTTACTAGTTTTCTATATATAGGTCTTTTTTTTTTCTTTCAGTAGATATTTTCCTAACTATTTTACTCTTTTTGTTGCAATGGTGAATGGAATTGTTGCCTTAATTTCTCTTTCTGTTTCTTCACTTCAAGGCCAGTTAAGGGGTGGGGGCTGTGATTGGGGCTCTCCAGTGAGCAGGCAGCCAACATCCAGGGCCAGGAGAAACTGAGTGGGTCTGGGGGTAAGCTGTGGTTATGAAGGCTAGGAGATGTTGAGAAACGTGCCCAAGACTGGAGGCTCTTAAGGAGTAGACCCAAGTCTCAAACCCAGATATCCAAGCTCCTGTTCAGGCGACCAGTACACTTGATCACAGTGCAAGTGAAGAGACATCTGGATGCCGGGTTGAACTGCAAACACTGCTCACATCTGTGGTCATGGTTAATAGCCCACCTTTCCAAAAATGAAATGTATCTCCCTTTTGGAGAAGGAAATGCCAACCCACTCCAGTATTCTTGCCTGGAGAATCCCATGGACAGAGGAGCCTGGCAGGCTGTAGTCCATGGGGTTGCAAGAGTCAGACATGACTGAGCAACTAAGCACATCTCCCTTTTAGCATTCATTCATTCACTCATCCCCTCACTCACTTATTCATCAGGGAAGCATCTACTTGGCTCTAGCCCCTACTCTCTGTTCCTCTCTTCAATATCCATATACAGTCAGTCCCTTACACATGAATGAGTTATGTTCCAAGAGCATGTCTGTAAGTCCAATTTGTTAGTAAGTCAAACAAATTAGCCTAGGTACCCAACTAATACAATCGGCTACAGAGTACTATACTGTAAAAGACTGATAATACTTATCAAACATATAATACATTAAAAAAAACAGAAAACAGAAAGACAGCATTTTTAATCTTTTACTACAGTACCTTGAAAAGTACAGTGGTACAGTACAACAGCTGGCACACAGGGGCTGGCATTGAACAGTCAAGAAGAGTAAGATGGTGGAGCTGAACGATCTTCAGCAATAGGAGACAGAGGCTTGTGTGCCTTCTCAGTTGTGTCCAAGTCTTTGAGAGCCCATGGACTGTTGCCAGCCAGGCTCTTCTGTCCATGGGATTTCCCAGGCAAGAACACTGGGATGGGTTGCCATTTCCTCCTCCAGGGAATCTTCCTGACCCAGGGATCAAATCCAAGTCTCTTGTGTCTCTTACATTAGCAGGTGGATTCTTTAGCCACCTGGGAAAGGAGACAGAGGGCAAGCTGCAATTTTGCTCATTCCTGATGGTGATGGAACGGATGTTCACCTCTCTGAAAGTTCACGCCGTGCAGGTTCTTAAGTAGGGGCCTATTGTACTGTGTTCTGCCCACACGCCAGGCTCAGGTTCAGCTCAGGCCACAGGAGGGAAGCCATGACCTTGGTTATGGGGCAGAAGTCCCCCTTGTACATAAGTTCTTCATGGTGAGTCTCTAGAGGGAGGAGTAAAGAACTGACGTGCAGAAGTCAGAAGTTCCCAGAAAAGGCAGCATTTGAAGTTAATCTTCGAGCCAAGAGGACTTTAAAAGGCGGGTTCTGAGAGAAAGGGCGTTCCGATGGAGAGCGTAACATGGGCCCAGGGAGGATGGGCTCACGTGCTGGTCACTTTCAGGGTAAAGTGTGTCCGCAGCAGTGGCCAAGGATTCTTGCTAAGTTTCTCTCCCTCCACGTAACCAATTCCCTCTCTCTCAGACAGCACCCAGCCCCTGGCATTTGTTGCTGGCTCAGGACCTGGGTAACTCTGAAGATAACAGAGGGGCATGTACAGGATCATCACGTAACTTGGATTAAATAATGTAAACTTGTAAACAGGACCAGCATCTCCCAGAGTCTGTGCAGGTTATGGACAACTTGAACATCCTCTCTGTTGATTCAATTACATACATGCCCAGTGAACTTACTATGAAATTTTACCAAAACCCAGTGACATTTACAGATGACAGTAGGAACCCTGCCACTCTGGCTCTGGGAACACAGGCGCCTGGGCAGTCCACCTTACCTGCTGCCCAGGTAAAGCGCTAGGTAGGGGGGGCCCCATCCAAGCTGGGCTGAACCTGGAATGGAAGGAGCCAGAGCCAGCCTTTTTGGATTGCATTTGGTGAGCCCTGCTGGACCAAACCAATGATGGTACTTAGGACAGGCCATCGTTTTGTGAGTCTTCAGCAAAGCTCACAAAGTAATCACGGCGATTCCTCACTGGATGGGAGAGCCAGGTGGGCTGCCGTCTATGGGGGTCACACAGAATCGGACACGACTGAAGTGACTTAGCAACAGCAGCAGCAAAGGCTAGTGCTGGGGATGGGGAGAAGAAGCCCCCACACTTTCGGGGCCCAGCAAACACAGAAGTCACCGCCAAGTGCCCTGAATAGGAGGCCAGACGGACCTCAGGGTCCTGACTTGAAAAAAAAAATTCCAACAACTTCTGCTGATAACGAAGCAAGGGAGCGGCATGTTGACATATGCTGAATGGGGCATTGGTTGCCTGCGTTCGCTGGGGTATTCTGTGTGCTGCAGAGGAATGTGAACCTAAGTAATTTGTCAGTGTAAACGTTTAACAGTTTAGTTTGAGTAATATGGTTGCACCATTTCTCCCCAGTTTCTCTCAAACACAGTAGGATGCTACCAACACAGCACAAAGCTTTCCGACGTTAATCGATGAAGATGGTAACTCCACGATGCTATGGCCACCCGTAGACGTCAACCTCCTGGCTGCGGGGCTGGGAGTTCTAAAATGCGGATCTCCGCAGCTGCGGTTGTAATTGTTTCATGTCACACTGACCGGGCACGTCTACGATTTTTTAACACCAGTCTTAAAAAATTCCAATGACATCTGTTGAGAGTTTAATTGTGAGTGTAAAAAAAAAAAATCATTAAAGGCACAGTCAAGAGATCAGTTTTCAGACTGTTTAAACAACACGGTGGCCATCAGGCGGTGGAGGAATCTGGAGACATGACTGAGTTAATCTCCTGAGTGGCCGCGCTTAGTGTACAGGGGGCAGGAGTGGATGGAAGACAACTTAAATGAAGTACGAGAAGACGGGCGAGGAGGGATGAGGCGAGAGCCAGAGGAGCCCAGGAATGGGAAAGCGGGCCACCCCCGTCCCACCGGAAAGGGTCCCTAACCCCAGGCTGACATGGTCCCATTTCCCGCGGGTTTGGCTGGAGGTGGGGGCGGAGGAGAAGAGCGGCCGGGGGAGCCACCAAGAACCACTTTTGTTCGGCGATCCCGGCGCCGGGTCGCGGCGGGGCGGCAGTGCGCAAGCGCTAGGGGCGGCTGGGGGCGGGGCGAGGCCC
>SJYC01021425.1:0-13036 GCA_006408675.1 Madoqua kirkii | reverse complement strand
GTCAGGGAGTTCGAGGGGGGGGCGGGGAGGGGACCCAGGCCCGGCATTACCATTTTGATTGCTTTGATGCCATTTTTGGAGGGGGAGGGGTTGGGAGACCCTTCTGCGCTGAGCACAAAGATGTGTAATCACTATGTGAAATCAAATCACATACTTAAAAAAAAAAATCCATCACCAAATCTGGTACCTTGTGATAGATGAGGGTTCCTAAGCTCCCCCCCCCCCCCACTGGGTAGAACGGCAAGTTGTTGACTCTTCTGCTCCGAGTAGAAGATTTAAAAGAGAAAATTCCGCTAAGCCGGCAGCTCTCCTCGCAACAACGTCTCTTTCTGTGTTCTACAATACGTGGCAATAGTTTCACTGTTTGGAGTGGCTTTTCGGAGCTTAGGTTTGCTCCTTTCTGTATTGTAGCAACTATTTCCAGGCTGTTTAAATTTTTATGATGATAGTAAATGAGTAGCTATTTATTATCTGTCATGCCTGAATTTAGATGAGGCGGGGAGAGAAACATTTGAAAATTGTGTTTGAAGGTTTCGGGTACCGCTGGTGGGGGCGGAGGGTGCGGGGAGGAGCCGTCCTATTCTGCCTTTGCCTTTAAATATGAACTCGGAGAAGGATGCTGCTGAACGGAATGTACCTCCATCTTTTTTGTGTGTGTGAGTGTGTGTTTCAAAAAAGGAAGAAAGAGAACAAGGAAAACTTTTGTTCCCTGACCTTTTAAAAATATTTCTCTCTGAGATGACTAAAAATAACGTCTGGGAAGCGGCCAGCGTTTGTCCTTGCCATTGGAACTTGTGTTTGTCACTGTGAGCGTGTTGTTTTTCCTTTTTCCTTTGTGGCATTTTATATAGCAGGGGCTCATAAAAGAGGGAGGGAGGGAGCTGGGGCCGTGGTGTAGCATGCTAATAAAGCTGCCTCGGCTCTCCCGAGCTCCGCGGTGGAATCTTTCAGAGGTCACCTATGAAATGAGTTGGTAGACTTAACATTTACTCACCTCTGTCTCCTAAATGTACCTCCATCTTTTTTGTGTGTGTGAGTGTGTGTTTCAAAAAAGGAAGAAAGAGAACAAGGAAAACTTTTGTTCCCTGACCTTTTAAAAATATTTCTCTCTGAGATGACTAAAAATAACGTCTGGGAAGCGGCCAGCGTTTGTCCTTGCCATTGGAACTTGTGTTTGTCACTGTGAGCGTGTTGTTTTTCCTTTTTCCTTTGTGGCATTTTATATAGCAGGGGCTCATAAAAGAGGGAGGGAGGGAGCTGGGGCCGTGGTGTAGCATGCTAATAAAGCTGCCTCGGCTCTCCCGAGCTCCGCGGTGGAATCTTTCAGAGGTCACCTATGAAATGAGTTGGTAGACTTAACATTTACTCACCTCTGTCTCCTTGGGAGAGTTTGGTGGAGATTGGCAGCTTGGCTGGGGAAAGGGTATGAGCCCTTGGAGGTGATTAAGGGCTGCACCGGGGGTCTCTCGAAGAGGGGTGATGGGCTCTGCTTGGTTAACCCAGCACCTGCCCAAGGAGCTGGAATGGACGATCAGAGCTGAAAAAGCCAGTAGTGTTTCAGAGTTTGCTTTCACCTCACAGAAAAGTAAGGGTAGTGTTGCTTGAGAGATTTGCTTGAGGGGAAAACTCACACCATCTTCCCCTCCGGAGATGTGTTTCGGTCCTGCTGCCGCATGGACGATGGCATATAAAGGTTAAGTTTCAATTAAAAGTGCACCCGTGAAAGTGATGAACTGGATAGTAAAATGGACGGATGACCTCATTATCCACATTTGTTAGAAATACAATAGCAGCGAGTAATATCTTTTGGTGCCTAGCCACCAATTTCCCATTTGTGCCCTTGGCACTGGCATTTTTTTCAGTTACTTCTGGAAACACGGACGAGGGCTTGGAGATGTTTTTCCAGGACTTCCTAGGAGTAGATAGGTTGTTCCTTGGTCAGAAGTAGAAAGATACAAATTGTGTGTGAGTGTCCAGCATTTCTTCCACCATTGCTGGACTAGGGGATAAATGGGAAACCAGCATCTGTAGGACCTTGCTGTTTGGAAACAGAGTTCACTTTTTTTTTAAAAAAAGAAGAAGCTGTAGGAGTTGGTCAGTAGCCCTTGGTGGCCAGGCTATTTGCAAACAGAGTTCATGTTCTTTTCTTTTTTAAAAAAAAAGCGGGAGCTGTGGGTAGTTGGTCAGCAGCCCTCGGTGGCCAGGCTGCGTTCCGAGGGTGACCCCCTCCTCTGTGACCCCCATGGAGGAAGGACCTCTTGTCTTTAACAAGATATGATGTGTGAAGACTCCATTAGTTGCTCCAGTGGTTTTACGCGGTGAATTTGCAGCACATGCAGAGAGGCAGTAACATTTTTATCTAAATTGTCAAGCAACAAGCACTTCCGCGTAAATAACAGGCCCATCATAAATACCGCAGTTTTTTTTTTTTTTTCCTTCCTCTTTGGAGTTCTCAGCACAACACAAATGCCATGTGAGGCAGGCATCTTCACGCAAGTTCAGCTTCACCTTGGAGTGAGAGGACCTCTGGTATGAACTGCAGGGCATGCTGGTCTGGCAGAGAGAACCCCCTTACCCCCTGCTGCACTGCCCCGTGAACTTGGGGCCTTGCATGCTGCCTGATGCGTCGATTTGATGAACTCTGGATTCCGAGGGGCTGTCCTCAAGTGCAGCAATAAAAATATGTCTTCTTGAAAGGTATTATGTATGTGGCATTCGCTCAGGCGCTGAATCACGTCTTCACTGTGATTTACTAGCTCTAGTGGACACCCGAGGGGTCCCACGGTAGAAGCGTTCACTGAACAGAACTGCAGGGTGGGTCTATTCTGAAGGCTTCCTAGTTTCTTTCAGCCCTTCCATTAAAGAATGTTCCATTCTCCAGGCTCTGAACCCGAGTCTGCGCGAATCCAGGAGGCTAAATGTCAGTCTTCCTCATCTAGAGTTCAAGATGTCATTCTTCAAACAGCACCTTTACATGGGAAGGAGAAAACATATTCTCTCCGTCTTTTATAGTCTGGAAACGTGCTCAGTCCTGGCTTTCCCCAAGTGCCCCCTGCTTGGCTGTGACCCCTTACTCCCCCCAACCACTGCCACAGCCAGTCTCTAGGACCCACACATTTATCCAAGCTGCGTTTTCCTGGAGTCTCTCTTCCCCTCCATCTGTCTACCCCTCTGGTCTCTCCCCCACTCTCTCTTAGCTGGAAGACTGCAGTAGCCTTCTCACTGCATCCACTTAAAAACATTATTGAAATAGAATTCAGATATTGCGTACTTTACCCATTTAAAGTGTACAGTCAAGTGTCTTTTATACCTTCACATATATTTGTAGCTGATC
Source organism: Madoqua kirkii (assembly GCA_006408675.1). Lineage (NCBI taxonomy): Eukaryota > Metazoa > Chordata > Mammalia > Artiodactyla > Bovidae > Madoqua > Madoqua kirkii. The sequence goes on along the minus strand of SJYC01021425.1, from coordinate 9,702 downwards.
ACCACCATCAGTTTTAGAATATTTTCAGAATATTGTTGTTGTTCAGTCTCTCAGTTATGTTAGACTCTTTTCGACCACATGGACTGCAGCACACCAGGCTCCTCTGTCTCGACTGTCTCCCAGAGTTTGCTCAGATTCATGTCCATTGAGTTGGTGTTGCTATCTAACCATCTCATCCTCTGCCTCCTCCTTCTCCTTTTGCCTTCAGTCTTACACAGCATCAGGGTCTTTTCCAGTGAGCCGGCTCTTTGTATCAGGTGGCCAGAGTATTACTTCAGAGTATTAGCCAGCCATTGTTGTTCAGCTGCCAAGTTGTGTGTGATTCTCTGTGATCCCATGGACTGCAGCACACCAGGCTCCCTTGTCCATCCCTATCACCTAGAGCTTGCTCAAACTCATGTCCATTGAGTCAGTGATACCATCCAACCATCTCATCCTCTGTTGCTACTTTCTCCTCCTGCCCTCACTCTTCCCCAATCATGGTCTTTTCCAGTGAATTGGATCTTTGCATCAGGTGGCCAAAGTATTGGAGCTTCAGCCTCAGCATCAGTCCTTCCAGTGAATTTTAAGGGTTGATTTCCTTTAGGTTTGATCTGGTTTCATCTCCTTGCTGTCCAAGGGACATTCAAGAGTCTTCTCTAACACCACAGTTCAAAAGCAGTGATTGTTTGGCACTCAGCCTTCTTCATAATCCAGCTCTCACATCCATACATGACTGCTGGAAAAACCATAGCTTTGACTAGACGGACCTTTGTTGGTAAAGTGATATCCCTAAGAACAAAATAATGCCTCTTGCAGCAACGCAGATGGACCTAGAGATCATCATAGTGAAAAATCAGTAGAAAGGCAAACATATGATATTGCTTATATGTGGAATCTAAAAAATTGATGCAAATGAACTTCTTTACTGAACAGAAATAGAGTCACAGATGTAGAAAACAAACTTATGGTTACCAGAGAGGAAAGTGTGTGTATAAAACAGATAGGGGATCAGGACCTGCTGTGTAGCACAGGGAGTGCCATGCCGTACTCTGGAGTGACCTGTGTGGGGAGAGAATCTTAAAAAAGTGGAGGTATATATATATATATATATATAAAACTGATTCCCAGGTGGCTCAGTTGTAAAGAATCCGCCTGCCAATGCAGGAGACGCGAGTTCCATCCCTGTGTTGGGAAGATCCCCTGGAGAAGGAAATGGCAACTCACTCCAGTATTCTAGCCTGGGAAATCCCATGGACAGAGGAGCCTGGCGGGATACAGTCCACGGGTCATAAGAATTGGAGATGACTTAGCAACAACTAAACCACAGAAGCAACATAACTTGCCGGGGTCCAGCCCCGGTGGATCCAGGGTAATGCGAAGGGGAGATAGAGTAGGCGTCCTAGGAAAAAACTATTTAATTAGAAATATAAACAGAGATTAGAAAAGGATAGTATAGTAGGAAATATTAGTGGAGAGAAGAGGCTGAATAACTTGGTTTACGTGGAATACCAATGAAACCTCAGGACAAGAGGTTTGCACCACCTACATAGGCCACCAGCGCCCGCTTGAATAGCGGAGGGTGCCCTGCCTTGGGCTCCCTCTTGCGTGGGTCTTGGAAGCCAGGGCAAGTAAGTAGACACGGCGAGCATCCATGTTCCAGATGGGAATTCAGCCAGAAGGGGAAAGAAAGAACGACACAGGGGAATCAGTCTTTCCAGAAACTGATCCGTTTTCTTTATTTTCAGGTTTGCTTATATACTTTTTGTTATACATAGGGATGAATACAGAGTCATGTGGGGTCAGCAGACCTGACCTTAACCAAAATCAGGTGCTTCATATAAATGTATACAAAGGTCTTAGGGGTTTTACATCAGCTTCTGGCCATGAGGCCTGCTGATATTTTATGGTCCTTTCTGATAACAGTCAACCAGAAAACTTATTTTTTCCAGAGGTGATTTTTTCTTAAACCAGGCGCCACCCTCCAAAGGTACCAGATAAAGTTGCATTCCTATAGGGTGAGGGTGCAGGGGGTTATAAATCAGCCCTGAGATTTCTTTGGAGGGAATGATGCTGAAGCTGAAACTAGTACTTTGGCCACTTCATGTGAAGAGTTGACTCATTGGAAAATACTGTGATGCTGGGAGGGATTGGGGGCAGGAGGAGAAGGGGACGACCGAGGATGAGATGGCTGGATGGCATCACGGACTCGATGGACACTAGTCTGAGTGAACTCCGGGAGTTGGTGATGGACAGGGAGGCTTGGCGTGCTGCGATTCATGGGGTCGCAAAGAGTCAGACACGACTGAGCAACTGAACTGAACTGAAGGTTTAACATGATTAATATCAAAGGTTAATACTTATTTCTCTTATATACTAAAGTTATATTCATTATAAGGGCAGGGAATATGGAGATTTAGTGGCAAATATTGGCTCAACAAATGAAAAACCATTCACTAATATAATTCCTAGTCAACCCACTATACTATACTAATAATTTTCTAGCTTCTCAAAATAATCTGTATTTAGAAAGTTTAAAGCATCTCGTACATTTCATGGTTGGGAGGCTGTCAATAATCACATGTGGTCAGACGAACCTGCTCAGGCAGGCTAGAGAACCTTCAGAGGAGTCTGTAAGTTGAAACACTCTTGTCACACCCAAGAATTTTTATTGATGGAGCTGCAAGTTAACTCCTTCTCTAAGAGGTGGTGAGGGCAGCCCCCCGTAAAGTCAGAGGTGTAGGTGAGAGCAGAAAACAGTAAAGTAGGCAGACTCTGGTTTTGGGGGTAGATGCTCGGGAACAGGGGGTCTCCGGATGCTCGATCTCGCCTTTGCGTAATGCCAAGCCTCCTTCCTCATGACCTTTGCCACAGATGGAGTTCCTCATGCTGGCTCCCAGCAATAACTGATTCACTTTACTGTACAGCAGAGGCCTACAGAACATTGTAGATCAACTCTAATAAAAATCAAGAAAAAGCGTTTAGAGCACTTTCACCCTCTCAGTGAGAAAGCCTCTGGGTCTCGCCCGCGCGTCCACGCGCCAGGCCGCGGGCGCCACCTCGTTCGCCTCCTGCCTGCAGGCCTGCTTTCTGTTGCTGTAGAGAGAGCTGCCTGTTCTGCACTTGCGCACGAGTGGAGTCCTATCGTATGGTTTTGTCTGCTGGGCTGCTTTCACCGAGCAGAATGTTTCCAGGTCCACCCAAGCTGTAGCGTGTCGGACTTGGTTCCTTCTTATGTCTGAATGACCTCCGTCGTGCGGGAGATCTCGTCCTGTGCCCATTCACCAGCTGGCGGGCACTCGGGTGGTTTCCACCCCCAGGCCCTTGAGAACAGCGTGCTGCGTTTCCTTGTGCCTCTCTGGCTCATCTTCAATTAGCATGAGCCTCTTGAGACAAGATCGACATCACGGTGCTCCTTGTGGGAGCCCTTCTGTGGTCTCCCCTGCTCTGTGGGGGGCTGGCCCTGTGCCCCTGCTTGACCTCTGCGCTGGGACCCTCACCTGCCCCCGCCCCCCCACAGTGCTGCTCCTGCGCTGCTCCACAGCAGGGGCCTCGGGTACCATGAGCATCTTCCACTCTGCAGACCACCGGCCACTACCATCTTCATCTCTTCATGGAAGCCCACTGTCCCTGCTAGACCGGAAGCTCCCTGAGGGGCGGGGGCCGTGCTCTCCACCCCCTTCCCCGGGTTCCGAGAGCAGTGCCTTGTGGTGCTGGATGCGTGTTGGTGGAACTGGCAGATGACTAAGAAGATGGGTGTGCGGGTTGGCAGGGACCAGCAACCAGCCCCGAGGAGTCCCAGGAGTTGTCCTCTGTAGGCGTGCAGTAAACAGATTTCTAAAATCCTCCGTCTGGAATGAGCAGCACAGAGGTGAGACCAGCAGCTCCTCTGATCTCGGAAACCTCACAAGAGAGTGAGGTATAGATGAGCATGTGTCAAGGGAATTCCAGAAAATTCTGTGAAAACCATGCTGTGCAGGCCCCTGGAGATGAGAGACGGTTTCCTGGGGGAGAAGGGGCTTCCAGGAAGCCTGGGGTCATGTTCGGGAGGAGCTGGTGTCCCCGTTGAGGGCCAATGGCTCAAGGAGACCTGCAGTTGTGGGCGAGTTTCCAGCAGTAGGAGCATGGAAGAGAGAGACAGGAGCAGAGAGGGCAGGCTGGGGCTGAGAAGACGCGGAGTGCCGAGCAAAGGTCTGGGAGACGACCTGGGACTTCAGGGCAGCTTAGGAGGAGGGGGAGCGGGAAGGTGTGTTAGTCGCTGGGCTGTGTCCGACTCTTTGCGACCCTATGGACTATAGCCCGCCGGGCTCCTCGGTCCCTGGGGTTCTCCAGGCAGGAATACTGGAGTAGGTTGCCGATCACTTCTCCAGGGGATCTTCCTGATCAAACCCAGGTCTCCTGCAATTTGGGCAGATACTGTACCACCTGAGCCACGAGGGAAGTCGGGAGGAGGGTGGAGGGCTGAATTCACTCCCTGTATGGCCCGACCGGTGGAATGCGCTCTTGGTGTTTGTCACCTGTGTGGGAGGTTCTTGCAGGGACAGTGACACCCATGTGTGATGTGGAGTGGAGGCTGTTGGACTTGAGTGCCCGGCACATGACAGGCTTGAGGGCAGGGGGCAGGGTGCTAACCCTTCTCCTCCTGCCTTCCACAGAGCTCCTTACAGCTGAGAAATGAGTGGGGGATGTTTCTAGAAGGTGACTTGGGGCAACTCTGCTCAGTTGGTTTAAGGAAGAAAAGTGTGTATGTGTGTACATAACACATGGTTGTACTTATTACTGATCTTATTTAGACTATTCATAAATTGTATAATAAGGGATAGTATAGTTGACCTTTGAACAGCAGGGGTCCGCATATAGTTGATCCTCCATATAAGACAGGGACTCAATATCCTCGGGTTCAACCAGCGTGGATCACGTAGGACTGCAGTATTTACTACTGAAAAAGATATGTGTGCAACTGGACCCGTGCCTTTCAAACCCGCATTGTTCAGGGGTCATATTGATTTGCACCAGTAAATATGCACACTGTCTATGCAGTATATATAAAATCAGTTGATCATTTGTCCAGGATTATATTACGAACATGAAAGGAAGGATTTGTGAAGAAAAATAATTTACCTTTCTCCCGCTAAAGTAGACTGTTACTGAGGAAGGCAGCAGTTAACATCCTTCCTATCGTTTCTGTAACATTAGGAGCTCAGGGAGAATTCTGCTTTGCACAAAGTTTTTAGTGTAAAAGCAACACCTGCTTGTTGAGGGGAAACTTCACAGCGCAGGTGTGAGGCTCGTAGTCCGTGAGCCCTCTTCTGCCCGCTCCGGGCACGTGGACCAGAGCAGTGCTGGCTCCGGGGTGCTCGTAGGCTGTGATCTGTGCACACGCAGCGTGTGTAACATGGAGAAACATGCTTCGTGGGCACGCTCCTGAGCATACTATCGCTACGCTTGCTTGTTACCCTTGACATCGTGTGCTGGGTACCTCTTGGAAACAGCTCGGTTTAATTCCACAAGCATTTCACGAACCTCTGCCTGGTGGGGGTGCGGTGGTGATGTTGTTAGTAACAACGACATCTCATGGTGTGAGGCTTCACCTTCTAAAGTGGTTTCCCTGGGTCTCTGCATGCACCAAGTCTCACAGGTAGTTGGGGAGACAGGTATAATCCCATGACCTGTCCCAGGAGCTCTCTGCATGGGAGAGGCTTCGCAGCGGGCTCAGTTGGCAGCGATGTGCTGTGATGAGGTGCCCGGGGTTGCCCTGAGAAGGTGACACCTGACACCCAGCACCCGGCTGTGTCCAGCACCCGTGTTCTCCAGCGAGCCTTTCTGACACCTCTTTGATACACACGTTGTGATTTGTTGGGGTCATCTCATGACTTGATTCAGCCTGGTGGATGGGTCTTCCCTGTGACGCAGGTAGAGAAGGGCAGCTCCCCAAGGTCAGATGGCTCGGGGCCCCGAGAGGGTGCCCTCTGTTTCAGCCCCTGCCCCGCCTCTAGTTGGCCCCCTGCCCCTGGAGTGGAGCACGGCGTGGCCGGGAGAGCAGAGGGCTGGAGGTGACACCAGGGTTCCTCTCCCAGCCCCCTGCCTCTGGTGGAGTAGCTTCCGGCAAGTCCTTGTGCGTCCTCCGTAAAGCGGGTGTAGTGGTTAAAACTGCCTCGCCGGGCTGTTGAAATGAATCCGGATCACAGATGAGCAAGTGCATGTAAACCAACGGGCAGAGTGAAGGGGCTGACTGGAAGAGAATTGTGCTGGCCGCGGTGACGCCAGTGGTAAAGAGCCCACTTGCTGATGCAGAGAGGCGTGAGACGTGGGTGCCGTCTCTGGGTCGGGAAGATCCCCTGGAGAAGGAAGTGACAACCCGCTCCAGTGTTCTTGCCAGGAGACCTGGGTTTGATCTCTGGGTCGGGAAGATCCCCTGGAGGAGGGCACGGCAACCCACTCCAGTAGTCTTTCGTGGAGAATCGCACGGACAGAGGAGCCTCCAGGGCTACAGTCCAAGGGGTCGCAGAGAGTCGGATGCGACTGAAATGACTTAGGATGTGTTGGCGGCCTCGGTGCCCCCAGGACGCGCCTGCCACACTCTACCCTGTGTCTGTGGGGCTGGAACCTCAGCTCTGTTGTTGGTCCCCCTTCGGGGTGTTGCTGCTCATCACTCCTGGTAGAGGTGGACGATGGCAGTGCCATCTTCTCTCCCAGTCCAAGGAGTCGACTTTGTTTCACGAGCCTCTTAAAACACCTGCTGTCGGAACGGTACCGTTGATTTCAATTAACTTGGAATTTTTTTCACTGCGATTACTCTGATAATAACTTTGGTGATCCCACGATGCCTCATTAGGGCTGCTGGTACCGTGATCAGATCTGTGGTTTAGCAAGTTTTTTCTCCAGCGCCTTTGTCTTTCCAGGACCAAGTTGTGGGCTTGCTGCATGTTTTCAGCCCATTCATAGGAGTGATGCTGAACGTGGCCGCCACCTGGTCCTCCCGTTGAAACCCATCACGGGGCCGCGCTCAAGGTGGGAGCCCTTCCTCGGGGCAGAGTCTCAGGTCACACACGGGAGCTTGAGGATTGTGTGTTGGCTTGTGCTCTGAGACCCTTACCCCAGACATGGAAGGACTTTGGGGAAACAGGCAGCTTTCTGGGGAGGAGGGGCAGCTGCTGTTCACCTCCCCCACCCTGTTTGGAATTTATAGCTTTTAAGGAAACAGGACCCTGGATTTGATTTTCCTTGCAGTCTCTGAGTTTGTTTAGTCCCATTAAAGGCATTTTTTTTTTTTTTTGCCCCCTGGTGGTCTGCGGGATCTTAGTTCTCTAACCAGGGATCGAACCTGGGTCCCCTGCAGTGGAAGCTCGGAGTCTTAAGCGCTGGGCTGCCAGGGGAGTCCTCACAGGGCATCAGCTTTTGTCTCCGAGTGGCGTGTAGGAGGCGGGTTGAGCGCAGGCTCTACAGTGGGCCGGGCTGGAGCTGTCAACCCAGCTCCGTGCCCCGAGGGCTGTAAAATGAAATGACCAACAGCGCAGCGTGGGAGGCAGCCACGTGCTGGTGCGTGGGGAGTGCTCCGGGAACCTGGACTCGGCCTCCGCCAGGATTAAACGAGACGCAATGTGAAGCCCTGGCTACGGCGAGTCTTCAACAGCTGGGACCTGGGTGTCACAGGTCGCAGCTTTCCCATCCGATGCTGACCCTGGGTGAGGCCCTGCCAGTGGTCTCCATGGGCCAACTGGGTCCCTGCTCGCCCTGCCCTTTGTGAGAGCCCCTGCCTTTTTGTTTGGGAGGTGGCGGAAGTCCAGAGAGGTTGAGTGGCCTGTCAAGGTCACACAGCTGGCACGTGGAGGAGCCGCAGGCCAGCTCGGGGTCACTGTGACCTCGCATTCTTAGCCCCTATGCTGGACAGCCCTTCTGGCTCTGCATACAGAGTTGGGAGTCATGCCATGCCTGGGAGCAGGTCCCGGTGAAAGAAAACGGAGTTAGGACGTCAGAGGGAACCGCCCGCGAGTTCTCAGCCGTTGGTGATGATGACTGGGAGCTTCGCGCTGCAGTGGAAAGTCGTGGAACATTGGAGGGGCTGGGCATCTGGGTGGGGAGCCTGGGGCAGGCTGGCTACAGAGGGGAGTCTCCGCAGTGGAGAAGCTGAGTCCACGGCAGGAGGTTTGGACTTGACCTCTAGCAAAGCCACCTGCAGCCTCGCCTCTCATCCTGCTGTGGCCTGAGCCCCTCCCTGCTTGGCCGCTTCAGTTTTTCTTCTTAATATTACTGCTGTTGTTTTGTAAGGGGGAGGCATCTTCTCGTTTTGAAATGGCCTCTGTTCTCCAAGGGAACGAACATGCTTCCTTGAGTTGGGTTCCCCGGCCCCCCCAGCCGCTCCCGCCACTTTGGGTTCATTACTTATTGTTTCCCGAGTGTTGCAGTTTCCTGAGTGTGGTAAGAAATTGCTGATACAGCTTCCTTCCCATGATGACCTCTGAGTGCCACCAGCGGGTGTCCCTGAAGTCTCAGATGGGCTGCATTTTGCTTTTAGTTTTTTTGCTTTGCACCTGTGTTGGTCTTGTTAAAGCGCAGCAGAAAGAAGTGTATCCATGGGGAATATTTTTCTTTTTTTGTTCAGGGTTGAGTGGTCGTCAGCCCCCAGTAGCCTAGGAGGAGCTGGTTGTCTGGGTTCTTGGTTTAAAATGGGGGCAGTGCTGCTTCCTGGGCAAGGCTGTCCTGAGGACCTTGAGGGCACGTGTCTTGCGTGCTGGGTGTGATTCCCACCTGTAGTGGGACAGCTGTTAGAGGGAGATGTTATCAGCAGGACATTAACAGTCATATGAGAAGCAGGAATCTGGTGGTGTCCCCGAGCCGCTACTCCCTGGGTAAGCAGCCGGGCACCTGTGGCTTTTTGTCGGCACAGAAGCCCCGAGCTGTGCTTTGTCTCCATGGACAAAGCTGGGATTTGTGTGTGTCCACAGCTGGGACTAGGCCCGAAACTCAGGATTCGGTAGAGATTGAGGGCATGAATCCCCCAGACGTGGTTTGACGGCATAAAGCGTAGGGTAGGCGAGACCAGGAGGCCTTTGCAGGGTGCCTCCCCAAGCCTCCTTCTCTCAGCTGAAACTCTGGCCCCGAGTCAGGGGGTGATGACACTCAGGGGCCGGGAAGCCCACTGTTTTTGTTTAAGCCTTGAATTCTGTTCGCTGCTGTTTCAGAGGCGGCTTGCCCACACCAGTGGCTGCTGGGTGAGATGTTCTGGGGTCCCACACATGATGTCCTTGTGCCAACAGCTGGGCTGAGGGGAGCTCGACGCGGTGGTGTTCAGGCGGTGGTGTTCCAAAGGGGATCAGACTTTCAGAGCAGTTGCTCCGCAGGACTTGGTGCATTCTGGAACCGTTTGTTTTATGGGACATATTCCAACAGATTGACCTTTGATCTGTAGGTGCAGATGAATTGCAGAAAGGTCCATGCCTGCACGTGACTCTGCTCTTGGAAGTAAAGATGCATTCACAGACAGGAAAGCGTCTGTCAGGGTTTGCCAAGTCACCCTCCAACATAGAAAAGGTGATAAAAGACAGTAATTCGGAGAGGGGGGTGTGTAGCTCAGTCTTCAGGGGAAATGATGGCTGTCTTTTGAGCTCTTGGGTGGAGGCCTCAGAAGTTTCTTGAGATGGCAGATGTGGGGTGTCTCTTGGGGCCTCCCTGGGGGCTGCATACCTGCAGGCTGTCCGTGGGGGATGCCATCATCAACTTGGG
>SJYC01021424.1:0-39794 GCA_006408675.1 Madoqua kirkii | reverse complement strand
AGCCGCAGGCGCTGGGCGGCGGGCACACTGCAGGGAGCCCCTGCCTGCGCTGAGAGTGGGAGCTGGACCTGGGGGCCGGGCAGGTGGAAGGGAACAGGAGGGCAGAGCCCTGCGTCTCGGGCTCCTGGGCATTTTCTCCCGGGGCATGCCCACTGACACGTGCAGATCAGAACACTCAGATGGTGAGGGCGGCAGCCTCCGCTGAGGGCCGAGTGGTGACAATTTGGCACATGCCACGGGGCACCCACTCAGTGCTGGGCACTGGGGACATGGCGATGGAGAGAGGCATGCTTACAGTCCTAGAAGGGAGACAGATAACAGGCAGGAAGCATCACAGATGAGTCCCAGAGTGGGGGGGGTTGGGAGGGGGGAAGGTGAGGGGCGCTCCGGCAGAGGGGGCGAGGGGAGGGAGGAGGGTCGAGGGGGCCGTCAGGTGTGGCTCAAGGCCTGAAGAAGAAGCTGGAGGATGGACCCTCGTGCTTCTCTGCAGGAAGAGTGTCCCGGGCAGAGGGAACAGCCTCTGCAAAGGCCTTGAGACGGGTTGTGCCGGGTGTTTCTAGTCGAGGCCAGTGTGGCTGCTAAGCGAGGAGGCCCCGGAGTAGACGGACAGGGTGGACACCGACCCCTCCAGACAGCTCGCCCTGCCTTCAAGCCACCGACTGGTTGCCATGAAGAACAAGAAATGGTTCTTTCTTCCTTTTTTAAATATTTGTTTGTCTGGTTGCCCGAGGTCTTAGTGGCAACCTGTGGAATCTAGTTCCCTGACGAGGAATTGAATCTGTGCCCCCTGTCCAGGGATCGTGGAGTCTTAGCCACTGGACCACCGTAGAATCCCAAAGCTGCCCTTTCACGGGGCAGAATGTAGAGTAGAACCTGGAAGGTACCTTCAGAAGGCGGATTTCAGCTCCCACCCTCGAGAATTCTCTTCCTGAGGGCTCTGCCTGGGGATCAAATTGTTTGTTCTGAGACCTTCGACCACCCGTCCAGCACCTCATAGTAAAGGGAGGGCACTAGCGGCGGCTGGATGGGAGGCTGGGCTGGTGCTGAGGTTCTGTGTTTCAGAAATGCCCAGGCTCATCTGGAGTTCAGCCCTGGCCCAGTCACCACCTGAGATGCCCTGACTCTTGCAGGACCGAAAACCCTGACCCTTCAGGCGGGCTGGTGAGCGCCCTGGGCCCAGGGACAGCCAGGCCCGGCAGCACCCCTGTCGTGTGACATGGGCCCCAGGCAGCCTGCTTTTTTTTTTCAAGAGTGGCAGCTGCTGCTGCTGTGTTGCTTCAGTCACATGCCACTCTGCGAGCCCCTGGACAGCAGCCTCCTAGGCTCCCCTGTCCACGGGATTCTCCAGGCAGGAATACTGCAGTGGGTTGCCATTTCCTTCTCCCCAAGAGAGGCAGAAACCCATGCTAAGAAGAAATGTGCAGTTTAGATGTGGGCAGAACATTCAGGCTTTTTCTAAATGGGCTGGCCCAAAGGACACTCCCACAGGCTGGACCGTCTCTTCTGATTGCCCTTCCGCAGCCCCTCCCCAGGCCCTGGACACCTGGCTCCTCCCTCATCGTCCAGGTCCAGCCGAAGCAGGCACTTGTCCTGACCTCCCAACGGGATCTGGTGTCCGTCCGCCAGCTCCATCAGGCTGGAGCGTGACCTAGTCAATTTCTGCGTGATGCTGACGTTCAGCACACCGGGGTGAGTCGGAGTCCGATGGTGAGCCCTGAGGTTCAGTGAGCCCGCCGCCCTGGAGCCCCCCACCTGAGCCACCTGCTCCCCCTAACACCCCCACCTTGGAACCCCCAGCGCTGTTAGAACGAAACAGTTGATAGTGGGGCTGGAGGGCCGTTGAGGTTCCTTAAGAGCCTTCATTTCTCATTTAGATAAAAAGGGGCCCTCAAATCTATTTCTGTAAATAAAAACAGTCCCACCCCCGTGCCCTGCCCCCTCTCCCCGGCTTCCCAAGCCCTGGCCGAAGCTGGTGGCTTGTTGAAGTTAGTTTATTAATGAGTCTGCTGAGTGGGCCTGAATGGAGGCCGCGCTCTCATATTGCGGATCTAATTATAAACACGAGGGACGGTACCAAATAAGCAGCATTTAAAGGGAGAAGAGTCTGGCAGCTTGGTTTAAAGTGTCCTTTAATGAACTTCTTTGGCACTTGTATCTTAGCAACACATTTTATTACATCCTGGTGCAGCTGGACTCGGCACAGTAATTTATCCACCCCCAGCTCTCCCCCACCCCCCACTCTGACTTTCTTTGGCGACTGAGGGAGGAATGTGCTTGGCAGCTTGGTTTAAAGTGTCCTTTAATGAACTTCTTTGGCACTTGTATCTTAGCAACACATTTTATTACATCCTGGTGCAGCTGGACTCGGCACAGTAATTTATCCACCCCCAGCTCTCCCCCACCCCCCACTCTGACTTTCTTTGGCGACTGGAGGGAGGAATGTGCTGACCCGATTTTCCAAGGCTGTATTCGCATCTCTTCTGCTTTGTTTAGTTGATGGAAAAGGCAAACGGGGTGCCCGGTGCACGGCTGGATGCTGGCCGGCAGGAGGGGGATGGTAGCCCTGGCCTGGAAGGTGGGCGGCTGCCCAGCTTGACCGGCTGCTACAGGCTGCCCTGGGGATGGGCTGAAGCTCTCCCTGGTGCTCCCTGGGTTTGGGTATTTTTATCTGGACTTCTTTCCTGTAATGATACTAATTTGGCTACAGCGGAACTGGGGACATTTACAGATCTTTCCTTGTAATCAGCAGGCCTGTGAGTGGAGGTGGGAGGTGTTCTAGATGCGTGTGGCAGGGGCTGCAAGGAGCAGAAGCAGGGCCAGGGTAGGCACCTTCCAGCCTGGCTGCTCCTGAGCCTGGGGCCCTCTGCTGGCTACTTCCCTTCCCGAGACTTAACTCTCGTGTCTGCTGGGTGAGGCTCCTGCAGCCGCTGTAACAGAGCGCCCTATGGCCGGCGAGTCAAGTGTATTCCCTCACGATGTGGAGGCCAGAAGTCTGAAATCAAGGCACCAGCACGGCTGTGCTCCCTCCAGAGTCCAGGGGAGGGTCCTTCCTGCCCCTTTTGGCTTCTGGGGGCTCCAGGCGTTCCTGGGCTCACGACCGCATCCCTCTGGTCTCTGCCTGTCTCCACATGGCTGAGTTCTCTTTGAGTCTGTGTTCTCCCTTCTTACAAGGGGGCTTCCTTTGTGGCTTAGTTGGTAGAGAAGCCACCTGCAATGTGGGAGACCTGGGTTCGATCCCTGGGTTGAGAAGATCCCCTGGAGAAGGAAAAGACTCCACACTCTAGTATTCTGGCCCAGAGAATTCCATGGACTGTACAGTCCATGGGGTCACAAAGAGTCGGACACGACTGAGTGACTCACTTTCTTCCAAGGACCCCACTCATTACATTTTGGGTCCCTCCATCCAGTATGACCTCAACTAATTATATGTGCAAAGACCTGATTCCCAAAGGTCACACTCTGAGGTTCTGGATGTACACTAACCCACTGCGTCTGCCAGTGGGAGCTAGTCACGCCTTCCTCAGGTTACGAGTGGGGGGTCCCACTGCCCATTTCCCTCCCCTCCTGCTGCCCCCTTCCCACCAGCTCGCAGAGTCCAGTTCAGGCCCTGGCTCGTCAGCATCGCTCTGCGCGCATCACCACCGCCCTCCCGAGCCTCTGCTCTGACTCGCAGGCAGGGCAGCGCCGTCCTGACCTGTCGCGCTAGGCGGCTCTGTCCCAACTCTTGCAGAATCCTCCCCTGGAGTGGGTGCTTCCTTCCAAAGACCGCGGAGGGCGCGGGGCTGGAGGGAGTTACATGGAGCTGAATTTTGGCTTACCCTCCAGCACTTTCTAAGTATCAGGATAAGGTGTGTGGAGAGAAGCCACTGCCCCAGGAGGTGACAAGCTCCCGTTGGGAGTGAGGGATGCTGGGGTGTTTGCATGTGGGGGGTTTCACCAGGCCAAGTGGGGTCCCCTCTGCCCAGGAGTCAGCCTCTCCGACTCAGCCCAGCAGTTCTGTCCTATGACCCGACCGCGGCTCCCTCTTTTACGTTGCTCACTGACACGTTTACGAAGGGCATTTTGGAAGGCAAGCCCTGAAGGACATGAAGCTCAGGGTTCTGGCAGCCCCTTCCCACCCACCCCCTGGCCAGCTCAGAAAAACCCATGGGGCTGCCGTCCCATGTCCCCACATGAGTCCTCCTGTGGTGTGCAAGCGCAGAGGCCAGCAGAGCCAAGAGGCAGGCTGCAGGAGGGGCCAGATGGGGCCCAGCTGAAGTGGGGGGAGGTGATGGAGGAGGGGAGGTGGTGGAGGTGAGGGAGGTGATGGAGCTGGAGAAGGTGATGGGGCTGGAGAAGGTGATGGAGCTGGGGGAGGTGATGGGGGAGGTGATGGAGGTGGAGGAGGTCAGGGAGGTTGTGGAGGTCGTGGAGGTGGTGGAGATGATGAGCGGCGGCAGGGAGCTGCCAGCCAGAACACGGCCCCTGGACGGCTCTCTCCTTCTCTGGGAAAGTTTATTCATTCTCACTTCACCTCCTCGGTGCACAGAGGTGAAAAGCACCAGCATTCCCGACTGAATCGTGCCCCGGCTGCGGTAAAGCCCGGCTGCCTTGCTCTGGGCAGTGGCCGAGGCTGGCCCCGCCTGTGGGGCAGGCCCCCTGTGACGGCCCGGCCTGGACGCGGTGGGGAGCCTCTGTTGGCTCCACCGTTGACCGTTGCAGCTTCCATGCGGGGGCACACAGAGCTCACCTTGGATGAAGAGTTAGAGGACTTTTGCTTGTTCTCTTCTTATCAGCATAGATTTGTTAAGTAACACTGAATTTTCTATTGTGGTAAAGTACATAAAATTACATAAAATTTACCATCTCAGTCATTTTTAAGTGGGCGAGTCAGTGGCGTTCAGTGTGCTCCGCATGGTGTACAGCCATCACCCTCTTCTCCTCCGGAACTGAAACTCTGTCCCTACTGAACAGACACTGCCTCCTAGTGGCCCTCCCCCAGCCCCTGCCGACCACCACTCTGCTCTCTGTCTCTGAAGCCGATGGCCCTCGGTCCCCTACCTGAGTGGGTCACCCAGTGCTTGTCCTCTGTGGCTGACTCACCTCACTGAGCAGCGTCCTTGCGGTTCACCCGTGTTGCAGCCTGTGCTGGGGCTCCGTTCCTCTCCGTGGCTGGGTAGCGCTCCGACCTGTGAACGCGCCGCCTCTTGCTCACCCGTTCACTCTCTGATCAACAGTGCGGTCCTTTCCGCCTTCTGGCTCATGTGAATCAAGCTGCTCTGAACGTGGCTGACAGGTGTCTGTTCTGGTCTTTGTTTTCACTTATTTTGAACACATATCCAGAAGTGGGGTTGCTGGGTTGGACGTTTGTTTTACACCCTGGACAGGCTTGTGGCAGAGAGAAGCCTGCGGGGTTTCCCAGGTCGTCCCCTAGAGGAGACAGTCTAGGGTTAGCCCCCTCCGTCCGACTGACATCCTGTGACCCTGGGATCCCTAGTTTTGACATCATCACCTTCCAGGAAACTTGTATCCCTGCTGGCGGCTCCTGACAGATCCCTGCCCGCGGCTCCTGACAGATCCCTGCCCTGTGGGCGTGGGCGTGAGTGGGCGTGGGCGTGAATGGGCATGAGTGGGCGTGGGCGTGAATGGGCGTGAGTAGGCGTGGGTCACGGGGATGCAGCCTGTTGTCTGCTTCATATACAGCTTTACAAAGGGGCAGGCACAGCTGCGAGGCTCTCCCGCTAGAGTTCTGTGTTGACATTAAAAGCTTGGACATTAACAGTGTGACCTGCTTGTGGTGGTTTGTCCAGACCTTGAAGTGTTGCAGTGTGTGATTTATTTTCCATTTTCTCTCTTATGATGATCAGTCAATGCAGATGTGGCACCGATTCCCCGGAGTCCTTTCACTCATTAACAACTCACGTTACATAGCGGCATTTTTGCGTATCTGGTTTTGCCACATACGTTAACCCACCGGAAGGTCATGTTTCACGGGTGAAAAAGCCATGTGCAGGGGCCCCACGGATGAGAACCCAGAGACAGGGGGTCCTGTGGGCTTGGGAGGCCACTTCTTGGAGGCACTGTCACCCACCCCCGACCACGTCTGAGTCTTCCTCATCCCCTGACCTGAAGGGCTCAAGGCTGTCTGTGGACAGGCTCCCCCAGTCTGCTAATCAAGCAGCTCTGCGAGTAGTACCTGTCCTTTGCTGGTCTGGGTTGGCCCTGGGGTGAGGGCCCCATTGCCAGCATCAGCACAGGCTCCTCCCAAGGTGCAGGGAAGAGCAGTGATCCGCGGACTCTCCTCAGTGAGACTCCTTCTGGCGTTGGTATTAATAGTTCTTAAACTTTTGTTGTTTGAGCTCTCACACAGGACAAAATGACATAAGGAGTAGTGGACAAAAATGTGCAGTTGGCTGTGATTATTTTGAAGATTTCGGAGGACGTCTGCCAGTGTTGCACACGTGCGTGCGTGTGTGTGTGTGTATGTGTGCAGATAACTGCAGTTCTATTTTCTACAGTAACTCTGACCCTGAAAATTTCTTGTGGTTTGCGCTCTCAGATCCCTTCTCTGACCCTTGTTCATCCTATGATCTTGAGCAAGTTACTGACGATCCTTCAGCTTCCTTTTTACTCCCCTGAGAAGTGGAGGTAATCCAGACACTTGCTTGTAGAACTTGAAGGATGAGGCAGAGTGAAGGGTGGTAGGTGCTTAGCACAGAGCTTGGTGCATGGTGGGGGTCCCAGAGAGGCAAGTTCTCCCCCTGTGTCTTGAGGCCAGACCATTATCCTCCACGGTGAAGCTTCCAAGACACCCATCTCTCTGGGTGCCCCTGGCCTCAGCTCTCATCCGCACCCCCAGGTCCCTACCATCATCTCGCCGTTTCACCTACTAAATATTTCCCTCACTTTTCTCCACCTCTGCACCTCTGGTTCACTTGTCAGCAGCCTCCTAACTGCCTCTAGGGTCTGTCTTCCATACTATCACTAAGATTATCTTTTTAAAAGAGAGCCCTTACATGACGTTTCTGTGCTTTCAAATGATCTCCCGGTCCCCACTGCCCACAGCAAGAGCTTCACGTCTGCCTCAGCCTCTTGCCCCAGTGAGTTGAGTCAGAGGAGCTGCTGTGCAGAAGCTGGGGCCAGGCCTGGAGCCCTACCCTACAGTCTAGCCTCTGGCCTCAACTCCAGGACCACTGGCAGGTGGGAGACACCTGGGCACCAGGGAACACGGTCTGTAAGTCAGCGCCTTAAGGAAGAAGATTCAGAAATTCTTTGTAGTCAATAGACTGGACATTTCATTTTCTGGGTTCAGATCACTTCTTCAACCTCATTTCTTGACACAAAGCTGTTGACTGTTTCCCAGACATACTAAATGCCTGTGGGTCACTGGTCTTAGCCTAGGGCATTGCTCCTGCGTGGACTAACCCTTTTCTTTTGAACAAGATACTGCTCATCCCCTAAAGCCCAGGTCAGAGCCTTACCCTCTGGAAAGACACCTCTGGCTTCATTTAGGTTGGAGGTAATGATGGTCACAGTAGTGGTGGTGGAGATGATGATGATGATGGGGAAAAAAAGGGTGACAAGTATAGAATAGTGGTGAGGATGGAGATGAAGGTGATGGTGGTGAGGATGGAGATGAAGGTGAGGATGGAGATGAAGGTGATGGTGGCAAGGATGGAGATGAAGGTGAGAATAGAGATGAAGGTGATGGTGGTGAGGATGGAGATGAAGGTGATGGTGGTGATGAAGTGAGGATGGTGATATGGGTGATGGTGGTGAGGATGGAGATGAAGGTGAGGATGGTGATGGTGGTGAGGATGGTGATAAAGGTGATGTCAAAGATGGTGATGGTGGTGGTGAGGATGGCGATGGTGCTGGTGATAAAGTGGGTGGTGAGGATGCTAATGTAACGATGCTAGTGATGGTGAATGTTGTGGTGGTTATGGTGATAATAATGGTTATAATGGTGGCATCAGTAGTGATCATGGTTTTCATGCCACTTCCGGTGGCAGGTCTGAGTGTCTCCAGTGTAACTCACCATCACAGCACGTCTCTCTGAGGAAGCGTCATGCCCACTACACCCTGGAGGAGCGGGGACGTGTGTCAGGGGCCGGTGCCGCTGAGTCGTGTCTGTGTCTCACACACAGGCTCATGGCTGTGACGTTTGAATTACTAGATAGCGGATGTGCCTTAGAAACTGTGAATGTGATGGACATGCTCTTGCTGCTATACCCTAAAGACAAGAAGACGAGATGCTTGTGTAAAAAAGAAGCAAAAAGCTTTAAAAGTTGTGAAGTTCCTGAAATCAGCACCCAAACAGCAGATAGCCTCGTGCCCCAGCCGGGAACCCACCCAGAGTTGATGGCAAAAGGGCACAAAACGCTGCTGATGCTACCTTTAAAAGCTGTGAGGCCCAGATGCCACGCTTCAGCACAAGCCTGTCTTTCCAGGCGGTTATTTTTGTGACGTCTGATGTCACTCCGCAGGTCTGAGCATCCTGGGTCAGCTCTTGGAAGCTGTCTGTTTCTCTTATGTTCTGTTGGCCTCCAGCAGGCACCACTGATATTTGGGAAGGAAGTCACAGGTGCCGGAAATGGTACCTGATTTTTCTTGGAATTTAAAACTTTAAATGAAAAATGACAAGACTAAGTAATCCTGCCACCTTAAAAATGTACTTGATAAATTGTGGAGCGAGTTGTGTGAAGTGCGTCCACAGATGTAATGGCCACGTAACATACATTTTTTTAAACTCTCGGGTGGCCCTTTCCTCTCCACTAGTAACTTCAGACTTTGCGAAGACTCGGGCCCTGCTTCCACCTTCAGTCAGGGTCCTCAGAGGCTGCCCCTTGACCGTCTGCATCTGCATCTCCCAGGAGCTCGTCTGCCAGCAGAAACCTGGCGTCACCCCGCAGTTGTGGAACCAGGAGCCCCACCACTGGGCCCAGGGCACACGCCCCATGAGATTCTGGGGCCCCTGGAGTTCAAGAACCAGGGCTCTGGGTGAGGGTCACCCTTTCCCTGGCCACCTGTCCAAGCGGAAAGGCATGGATGGCGTGCTTCTTCAGCCCTTGTTGAATCCTTTCTTCTTTGCGGTGGTGATGCTGGCGATGATGGTGGTGGAGATAATGGTGATGATGGTGGTGGTGATGCTGGTGATGATGGTGGTGGAGATAATGGTGATGATGGTGGTGGTGATGCTGGTGATGATGGTGGTGGAGATAATGGTGATGATGGTGGTGGAGATGCTGGCGATGATGGTGGTGGAGATAGATAATGGTGATGATGGTGGTGGTGGTGGTGATGGTGACAGCAGTGATTTTGTGATGCTGGAGGTGCTGGTTGTCAGCCCTTGCTAACCTCAGGGAAAGATGAGGATATTGGAGCCTGGAGGGAAAGACCCGGCCCCAATTACTCATCTCACACACTTGGGTAAGACACGGAAACTTCCTGAACCTCATTTTCCTTGCCTGCAAAGTGGAAGCAGCAAACACCTTTACTAGCTGTAAGGGCTCTGCAAATACCAGCGGTTTTATTATGTAAACCAGAAGACGACACTGGATTCTAGTCTTGTGACTTCTCTATGTCCAGGTGGAAGAAGGGCTGACAGTTGGTGAATAGTCTGGTGTCAGGCTGTTTTCACCTATATTTGATGTATTTAAACATTTCTGTTCATCTGCATTGATCCTTTCAGGATGAATTTTAACGCATATTTCTTTTAAAACTTAAAAAAAAAAAAATCCCAGAACGGGCAGAAGATAGTCTCAGAGTCCTCATCACCGGCCCTGTGGCCCGGGTCCCTGGTCCCCTGTCCTGCCTCTTCCAGGCTTGCCGCTGGCATCCAGGGTCGCCGAGCTCCCTGCGCTGAGTGGCCTGGGTGGCTGCACCTGCCCAGGAATCAGCAGCCAAGGCCACGGAGTAAAAGGAGCCTGGTTCTCTTTTCCCATTTTAGGTTATTAAATGGGCTTCCTCCCACTTGGCCCCATATGAATCGGGTTCTGTTTTGTTCCCCAGAACTTCATCTCCTGCTTCCCCGGCTTTGATCTTGTCTTTGCAGTTGTGATGTCTTCCATTGGCGGCTCCTCCTTCACCCCAGGTGCCTCCCTCCTGCCACCCAGCCTGCTGCTCCTGTAGCACATACTCACCCCTAATGAGCTACTTAAAAAAATCAGCATTGATTTCTAGATAAAAATCACAATTAATTTTAAATGCCCTCCATAAACCTTGTTACAAATAATTGCCAGAAACACACAAAGTCTGAAATTAATTAAAATCGACAGCCTCAATGGATGCAGGATGTGCTTCTCATTTTTTTAGTTATATGTCTGAGCCCGTGTGTGGATATTGCTCAGGCCGAAGCTGTGGCTTGGAGATTCCAGGTGGGAAGAGGAAGGGGGTTGCTGGAGGACGCTGTGCAGGAGTGGGGAGAACGTGGGCTGGAGCTGCCCTGACCTGGCTGGCAGCCCTGCCTCCTCTTTTAGTTGTTGGATGACCTTCTGAGCATCAGGCCCCTCATGTGTGAAATGGGTTTAGTAACAGTGTGCCTCAGTAACCTCAGATATGCAGACGACTCCACGCTGATGGCAGAAAGCAAAGAAGAACTAAAGAACCTCTTGATGAAAGTGAAAAGAGGAGAGTGAGAATGCTGGCTTAAAACTCAACATTCAGAAAATGAAGATCATGGCATCTGGTCCCATCACTTCATGGGAAACAGATGGGGAAACAGTGGAAACAGTGGCTGACTTTATTTTGGGGGGCTCCAAAATCACTGCAGACGGTGACTGCAGCCATGAAATTAAAAGATGCTTGCTCTTTGAAAGAAAAGTTATGACCAACCTAGACAGCATATTCAAAAGCAGAGACATTACTTTGCCAACAAAGGTCTATCTACTCAAGGCTATGGTTTTTCCAGTAGTCATGTATGAGTGTGAGTTGGACTGTAAAGAAGGCTGAGTGCCGAAGAATTGATGCTTTTGAACTGTGGTGTTGGAGAAGACTCTTGAGAGTCCCTTGGACTGCAAGGAGCTCCAACCAGTTCATCCTAAAGTAGATCAGTCCTGAATATTCATTGGAAGGACTAATGCTGAAGCTGAAACTCCAATACTTTGGCCACCTGATGCGAAGAGCTGACTCATTGGAAAAAACCCTGATGCTGGGAAAGATTGAGGGCAGGAGGAGATGAGGACAACAGAGGATGAGATGGTTGGATGACATCACCGACTCAGTGGACATAAATCTGAGTAAACTCCGGGAGTTGGTGATGGACAGGGAGGCCTGGCGTGCTGCAGTTCATGGGGTTGCAGAGAGTCGGACACGACTGAGCGACTGGACTGAACTGAGTGAACAGTGTGCATATGTGCACACTCAATCAGATCTGACTCTTTGTGACCCATGGACTGTAGCCCACCAGGCTCCCCTGTCTGTGTTTTCCAGGCAAGAATACTGGAGTGGGTTGCTCTGTGCTTCTTCGGGGGATATTCCTGACCCAGGGATCGGACCTCTCTTGTGTCTCCCTCATTAGCAGGCGGGTTCTCTACCGGCAGAGCCACCAGGAAAGACCTTTATTAACAACAGCTACCACCCAGAATCACGGGTCATGATGGTGCGGATATGCTGGCTTGGAGTCAGCACTCAGGGTTTGTTACTCCCTCCGTCTTCCCCCTCGCTCTCCCTTCTGCAAAGCAGCCTTGCCAGAGTTGCTTCCTTCATTCCCTGCCTCTCTCGCTGCTGTCACCACATAAGCAGAGGCAGACCGGAAGCAGAGAGAAGCAGAGAGGGCAGGGACGCCAGGCAGTTGCTGTCGTCTGGGCAAAAGCGCTCCCTGGGGGTGGAGCAGCATCTTGGTCCAGGCCTGCAGACCCGAGTGGGGGTCGTCTCCACCTCCCCGCTCCCCCACCCTTGTGTGTGAGGCCGGCAGGGCAATCAGGATCGGTGTTTGCTGAGGTGGAGGGGGCTGGCAGAGCTTGCGGTGCCTGCCCTCCTGGAGCACGCCCCTCTCTCGGCACTGGGGCAGTGTGTAGGGCGAGGAAACTCTGCACGATTGCTATAGTAACTGGACGCATTTATAAGTTGCGTTCATGGTCAACCTTTTGTCAGTTTCCATTCCAGAATTCTCAGACTGGGTCCGGCGTGTCCTTGAGTGGAGCGCTCTGTGGCCTTCACATTTCCTCGTGGATGCCCATGTGGCTCTTGTTCAGGCTCCTCCCCGGCCTGCTTGCTGGAGGAGCACATGCCCAGGGTCAGCTCTTAGGTCGTGCTTTTCACTGGCCACGGGTGGCTCGGCGGGTGCTTAGCATCTGAGCCTCGGTCGCCTCGAGGAGAGTGGCACCTGTCTCCTCGTGAGGCCGTGTGTTGGGTGTTTGGGAGTGTTTCCTGAGATGTGAGACGCTGGGGAAGCAGCCCGCAGCACAGAGCCCCTGCCCTTGACAAACTCGTGGGCTTGGTGGCAGATCAGAGCACCCCAACTTGGTGAGTGGAAGTAGGGGGCTTAGACATCAGAGGGGTCCTGTGAAGGAGCCACCGGTCCAGCCGGGAATGGCAGGAGACTGCGTCCCCGCAAGGCAGGAAGTGCATGGGAACAGACCTTGCCGCTCCGGTGTGACAATTTCTCTCCTCCCCCCCTCCCCTCTCTCCCTGTCTACTTCCCGCCTTCTCTTCCAAGTCCCCATGCTTGCCTTCCTCTGTCTCCCTCTGTGTTTGGAAGCTCTGGGCAGTAAAGGCTGGCTCCACTTCAATTCCTTCTGTGCCTTTGGTCCCAGAGATAAATAAATAACCTCCCCGACCCGCCATGTCCCTGCAGAGAGTGGCTACAGAGAGGAGAGAACAAAGCTTGGAAGTTATTTATTTCTTGCTTTGCAGAAATGTTTATTGGCAAGCGGCGCAGCAAGGTGGAATGGTTTGATTTGATTAGCAAGTCTAAATGTATTAGCAGCGAGACAGAAACGATATTACAGTTAGTGGTAATTAGCTGTGCTGATGACTCTGGGTGCAGTGCCGGGTGGCAGATGTTGTTTCCTGGTCCCGGGTTAGACGGAGAGGGCACTTTTACCCTTGTGAAGAGACTCAGCTCCAGGGTGGAGGTGGGGCGGGGGCGAGTGGTGCCTGAGACCTCAGCCCTATTGTCAGCAAGTCTTGAGTCACAGCTGATTAGTCAGATCACAGAGACGTGTGTGTGGGTCCTGCTGGTACTGTGTAAGGTGACTGTGATGTTGGGGGACAGTGGGCTTGACCTGCGGGGAGCCCGAGCCCCTCCCAGCCTGCCCTGAGTCGGCACTGCTAAGGACAGCAGCAGTGGCTGGCTTTGTGCACCTGCATCTCTCTGCAGGTCCTTGGCTGAGCACAGCCTCTCTCAGCCCTGTTCACTGCGGTTTTCTTGTGGCCTCGTTCCCCATGCCCAGCGCCCAGCCAGGGCTGCAGCGAGGACCCCGGGGGCACTTTGCTAATGAGTGGCACGCGCCGATAGTGCCTTACGGTGTTGGCATAGACTCAGGAGACACTCGAAACTACGTGACCACGCGTTTGCAAGTTAGTTGACTTGAGCGTGTGTTGTCAACCTTTGAACAAGGTTGGAGGATGGAATGGAAATGACTGATACTCCCTGTCCTCCAGGAATTTCCGGGCTTCCATGGGGACGCCAGACAAATATCCGTTCTGCATGTGTAGCTGAGCGCGTTGTGGTGAGCGATGAGAATGCTTCAGGACTGGAGGTGGTGGCTGCCCAGCTCTGTGAACGGGCTAAATGCCGCTGAACTGCTCACTTTAAAACGGTTATCTTTATGCTCTATCAGTTTCACCTCAATTTTTTAAAAAAGCCAAGTGCTAAGAGAGAGTTTGGAAACCCAGACACTGTAAACTGGGTACATCTCAGAGAATTTAGCAAAATAAGTTTGTCTGTAGTAAGACAGAGTTTCTGAAAACTCAGAGCTGGTAAACGGAGGTGATCCTGGATGCTGAGTCTGCCTCTGAGGCTGGAAAGAGCCACAAGGGTGAGGAGGGGAGAGGCGTCTCTGTGATGCCTGGGGCGAGGTGAAGACCCCGGCTCAAGGGTGCAGGGCAGCTCTTGGGGGTGGTGGAGAAGAGGTGGGGAGAAAGTGGGCAGCGGTGAGGCCAGGCTTCCTGTCTGCCTCTGGCTGCCCTCCTGGGAGCGCAGGGCGGGGCAGCGAGTGCCATCTGTATTTCCAGGGGGGAGGCTGCCCTGATGTCCCCAGGCTACCCAGGCATGACGGAGGCCACGGCAGCCTCTTGAGTGGGGCCCCCTCTCCTTGCATCACAGGTTTACTTGGCCTCAGCAGCAGCACCCACCCAGAGAGGCAGCCCCCAGACCGCAGCTCCTCCCTGTCCCCCGTGGCTCCCAGGCCGCCAGTGGTAACAGTGAACCAAGGAATGCCCATGCTCCGCCGTGTCAGACTCTTTGCAACCCCATGGACTGTGGCGGGCTCCGCCAGGCTCCTCTGTCCACGGGATTCTCCAGGCAAGAATACATCTGTACTTGAGGTCGCATTTGTACTTAAGTCCAGAAAGGAAGCTGCAGAAAAATAGTTTGGTATGAGTCCATTTATAGAAAGTTCAAAATGTGCAAAACAATATATGTATGTTTAAATAAATGTATTTGTTCAACTCTAAAGAAAAGTCAGGGAGGATAAATATGAAATAGTAGTTACTCAGATGTGAGAGGAAGTAAGGAAGGCAGGCAGGAGTATTTCAAAACTGGTATTCGTTTTCTTAAGCTGGGATGTTGTACACAGATGGTACTGTTATTCTTTAAATGCCACACATTTTATTATTTCTAATATCTCTTCAGTGCTTAATAAAAACACACACGTGTTCTAAACGTGTACTGCCGTATGGGACTTCCTGTGTCAAACCCACTGTGAGATTTTGAACTTAGGCAAACGGGTCGGGGCTGTCCTTGGCCATAAAACCTTGGGGAACAGGGCAGCTCCTGGTTACTAGAGGAAAAACATTGTGTAACTTTGGAAATAAGACAGAATGGTCAAAAGTGTACAAAGCCAGCTGTGGGGCACCTGCCCTGCGGTGGTACATAAGTCATAAATTTGCTTTTTTTCCTAAAGTAGCATGAAGTCCACAATTTAGACGTTTAACCAACAGTAATTCTGGAAATGAAGCAAAACTGATTAGCGCCCCCTCCTGGGCAAGGTGAGAAGGAACCTTTGCAAGCCCGATAGGAGGGCGGCCGTGACTGCGCTGGTTCAGCACCGCGGACAGCGCTCGCGCCGCTTTGGGTGGGGCCCCTTTGCCGGAGGAGCACGGCTGGAGCCTAGAGACCTGGCTTGGAATCCTGCCTCTTGGAATTCTTAGCTGTGTGTGCTCGGGCATATTCTCAGGGCCCTGGAGCCTCAGTTCCCTCCTGTCTTCCTGGTAGGGGCGGTGAGCAGGGAGGCTACCGCCGCGGCCCCCAGCCTGTGCTCTGGGGGTGGGCACGTTCGCAGGATGGTCGGGGGGCTGGGGTGGGCAGGCCAGAGTGGGAGAGGCCAGATTCGTCCTGCTTGTGGGTCTCGTGTCACATGGGGGAGCGGGTGCCATGAGTCACTGGTGTCGCCAGGCCGGCCACAGGCTTCCTAGGTTGCTGGCACAGTGGGCTGCGCAAACAGGAACCTCACTGCGGCCCGTCCATCACCTGCACTTTCTGCTCAGGACCAGCTTCAGGGTGGCCAGAGGACGGCAAAGCCAAGCAGGTGGCATCGTCACCTCAGGCTCGTCCTAGGTGTGGGGTAGGCACAGGGAGCTTGGGGTGGGCAGGCCAGAGTGGGAGAGGCCAGATTCGTCCTGCTTGTGGGTCTCGTGTCACATGGGGGAGCGGGTGCCATGAGTCACTGGTGTCGCCAGGCCGGCCACAGGCTTCCTAGGTTGCTGGCACAGTGGGCTGCGCAAACAGGAACCTCACTGCGGCCCATCCATCACCTGCACTTTCTGCTCAGGATCAGCTTCAGGGTGGCCAGAGGAGGGCAAAGCCAAGCAGGTGGCATCGTCACCTCAGGCTCGTCCCAGGTATGGGGTAGGCACAGGGAGTAGAGGTGTCTCAGCCAGGAGCTTGGACCCTTGACCCTCAGACGCTGGAGAGGGTGGCTTGATGCACGTGGCCATGGTGGCGGTGGCTTCTGAAAAGCTCTCTTTTTCCTTAGTGATGCGGGGAAGCAAGCTCTCCGTCCCCTGTGTGGCTGGGAGGAGGCCTGAGGACAGAGGTGAGCGTGGGGCGTCATCCGTGCAGGAGAGGCGTCTCTCAGTTTTAAATTCCGGGGCGTTCGGGACTTCCCTGGCAGTCTAGCAGTTAAAACTGTGCGTTCCCACTGCAGGGGGTGTGGTTCGATCCCTGGTCGGGGGGTCCTGCATGCTGTGTGGCGCGGTCAAAAAGTTAGAATGAATTCTGGGGCACTTGCTTCTAGTCCCAGGCACACCCGCTTGTTAACATACGTTTCTTTTCTGTTTGTTTAGCGGTTGGGTACTGGGAGTGTTATATGATCTAAACTCTCGATAACAAGGAGCACATACCATTAATTGAAACAAGATGGGCTGGCATCTGCATCTCCACATCACCCTGGCTTTATTAAGTCTCAGTCACATTCACACTGGGCAGCTCTGTTCCGCACTGTGAGCTGGCGTGGGTGGAAGGATGCCCGCGGTCTGAAGAACTAGCTGCCTTCTCCCTTGATTCCTAGCCCGACGTGACATGCACTGGAGCCAAAGCTGGGGAGGTGGTGACAAGGGCTGGAAGCGACTGGCTCTGGGGCAGTGCATTTGTCTGGGATTCTCCAGGCAAGAACACTGGAGCGGGCTGCCATTTCCTTCCCCAATGCATGAAAGTGAAAAGTGAAAGTGGAGTCTCTCAGTCATGTCCGACTCTTCGCGACCCCATGGACTGCAGCCCACCAGGCTCCCCTGCCCATGAGATTTTCCAGGCAGGAGTACTGGAGTGGAGTGCCATTGCCTTCCTCCTCCAACATTCCTGCTAATCCTTTAAAACCTGACTTTGGCACCTCCTCTGAGAAGGCTTCCCTGACTTCACCATGCTGGGCTAGATCTTCCCCAGCTGGCTGCCTGGCTCTGGGAGCAGGGCCACACCCTCCTCCCATGACGCTCCATCCCTCTCAAGATGCCTTGCCAAAGCTGGGAACACAGTAGGTGCTCTCTATATGTTGTACTTCAGGATAGGTACTTCTTCCCTCCCCTCACCAGGCGTGAGAGGATTTTTCTTCAGGTTCGCTGTGAGAACCTGATGGGATTCCTGGAGGTAAATTCCCCAAATATGGGGCCTCCCTTTTTAGCCTGGCCCCTAGGAGTTTTTCACTCTTAGGTTTTTCTCCACTGAGACTCCAGCAATTTGTTGAAGTTACCATTTAAGCATTCCTGCCAGTGACCAGTTGCCCAGCTTCTGCTCCTGGTAAGCCATGATTCTCTGGAGCCACCTGTGTGTCTGTGCAGGCAGCCTCCTGCCTCCATCCCCTGCCCCCGTCCTTGACTTGTCAGGGCCCAGCCTCTCCTGGGGCCCCAGTTGTCTGGCAGCAAAGACTCCATCACTGCTGAGAAAGGAGCTTCCTGGCTGTCGGAGCACACGAACACTCACACCGCTCTGGTGTGCACTGATGGAGAGGGAACGGGCTGGGATCATGTTAGTCCCAGGGGGTCAGCTCCACCAGGGCCAGGCACCAAGTAAGTGCTCCTTCAGTGTTTGTTGAGTGACTGACTGACGGCTTGCACGGGCCAGCTCTGTACCGACTCGCCCGAGCAGTCCTGAGCTGAGCCGAGCAGTCCTGAGCTGAGCCGTGTGCAGGAGTTTGGGCTCAACCAGGTGGGCCACCCGTTTCCTGCCTCCACTCGGAAAGTCAGCTCAGCCAGGACTAGGTTCCACACTTCTTTGGCCTTTCATGTTTCCCCCACCCCCCTGCCCTTAACAAAATGATGAAATGCATAATAGACCAAAATATGCTCACATCCAGAACTCATTATACATTTCCCCAAAGTTTAAAAAAAAAGAGAAAGAGAGGGGGGAAAAAAAGAGTTCTCCTTAATCACCTTTTCATATTTTCATTAACAGCATCAAAGCGATTATGTCTGGAAAAAGCAATCTGAATCATAGTCATCTTGGAAGAAGTTGATGAAGAATGCCGAGGCATTTGAATTTCAAAGCCCAGCCTTTCTCTCTCATTAATGTTTTCTGCTCTGAGGGTTCCCCTAAGACCCCACTGCCTGCCCCAGTCCTTCAGGGAGTTGGAGAACGTGAAAGACATGGCATCGGGCTCCAAAGTGGTTGCTGCCACAGGGTGGGAGTCCCCTTCGCGAGCCCACTGGACCCTACCCCTCAACCCCCACCCCACCCTCACCTGGCAATGGCTTAGCTGGAGATGTGTATAAGAGACAGGCATAATAGACCAAAATATGCTCACATCCAGAACTCATTATACATTTCCCCAAAGTTTAAAAAAAAAGAGAAAGAGAGGGGGGAAAAAAAGAGTTCTCCTTAATCACCTTTTCATATTTTCATTAACAGCATCAAAGCGATTAGGTCTGGAAAAAGCAATCTGAATCATAGTCATCTTGGAAGAAGTTGATGAAGAATGCCGAGGCATTTGAATTTCAAAGCCCAGCCTTTCTCTCTCATTAATGTTTTCTGCTCTGAGGGTTCCCCTAAGACCCCACTGCCTGCCCCAGTCCTTCAGGGAGTTGGAGAACGTGAAAGACATGGCATCGGGCTCCAAAGTGGTTGCTGCCACAGGGTGGGAGTCCCCTTCGCGAGCCCACTGGCCCTACCCCTCAACCCCCACCCCACCCTCACCTGGCAATGGCTTAGCGTCACAGATTCTGTGTATCAGAAGCTGTGGGGTGCCTGTCCAGGGCCCAGGTGGGGCACAGGGCCAGTAGGATGGAGCATCTCTTAGGGTGCCCTCGGTCCAGCCAGGGAGACAGACCTGGCCCCTGAGTGGGAAGGGTCAGCGGAGACGCAAGGAACAGTGCCCCAGGGAATGGAGTGTCTACTGGGCGTGTGGTGGCAGAGGGACGGGCTTCTTGAGACAGAGACAGGCGGGCCTGTGTTCTCCAGCGGGGGAGCGGGGCAGATTCCCCAAAGGCAGTGAGCATCCTGGAGGTGATCAGGGCTGTACTGGATCCTGGAGGCCCCCAGGGGTTCCAGGGGGCAGTGGTGGATACATAGTGGACACGCCGCTCAGGGTGGCTCACCCCTTTTTTCCATCCTCCTGACTCTGGAGGGTCTGCCTTGGGCATAGGGTACCCCAGGCACACTGCCTTCAGCGCCACCCCAAGGCTGGCCCCTGCAAGAGGCTGAAATCCTGAACCCAGCCGCAGTGCGGGGAGGGGGCCCATTTCCCAGGGACCTGAGCGGCACTCACAGTGAATGGGCACTGGGGCACGGAGTGGGGCTGCTGAATGAGGAAACAGTGAATGAAGGTCTCCCAGGGTGTGTTAGAAGTCCCTTCCATCCTGACTCGCCCCCAGGGCAAGGAAGGGAACTCTTGAAGCAGAGGCAGAGCGCAGATGTCAGCGTCGTCCCCAGAGCTGCTCTGAGAGTGGGTGTATCAGAGCATCCGGAGGCGCCTTGACCACACAGGTGCCCAGCCCACCTCTACCTGTTGAGTCCAGCTGCAGGTAGGGCGGGTAAGTCCGGCAGGGCAATTGCTGCTGTTGAGCGTGGCAGCGGTGCAGAGGTCACTGTCTGTGCAGTGAGAGGTGGCCTGCAGGTGCCGTCCTGAGTTGACCCGAGGGGCCAGTGTTGGTGAGTCATTGGTGTCCTGGAGGCATTGTGGGGGGGGGCGGGGTCTGCTTCCCTGCACACCTGGCCCTGCTCAGCCCCACCCTCACCTGTCTCAGATGCTGACTCTGGAGTTGTACCAGCATCTTCCCAGTATCCTTGTAGAGTGGACTGGGGACTGCAGGAGTCCATTCTGAGAAAATAGAGTGCAGGAAAGAAGTCCAGGGGCTCGAACATGGGGTGGGTCAGGATTTGCTGATCTTTTCGACACTGAGTAAGTGAAGTTGCTCTTTGCGATCCCGTGGACTGTAGCCTACCAGGCTTCTCCATCCATGGGATTCTTCAGGCAAGAATACTGGAGTGGGTTGCCATTTCCTTCTCCAGGGGATCTTCCCAACCCAGGGATTGAACCTGAGTTTCCTGCATTGGAGGCAAACGCTTTAACCTCTGAGCCACCAGGGAAGCCACTTTTTGCCATTCAGTTTGCAGGGCCGGCGTGGTGGGGAGGATGGGCAGTTCATGGGTCCTGCAGGTGGGCCACACAGGGTCCTTGCCTTCTCTCAAGGAGGGAGCACTCTGTTAGAAGCCAGGCTTGACTGTGGAGCGTGTCTCAGGGGGCAGGTGGTGGGGGGTGGTCTGTGTTTTAAGGAAAATAATGGTAAACACCAGGTAGGGAGGACAAGGGGCTGGGACCTCCATTAGGAATCGGAGAATACGGCTGCAGTCTGGCCAGTGTCTCCTCGTTGACTTCCTGGGGCTAAAGAGAAGCCGGGGCCTCCGGGTTCTGACACTCACAGCTGGACACGGCGGGGCTCGAGGCGGGAGCCAGTGCCCTTTCAGGGAAGAGCTGTGATGCCCTCGGTCTGCCAGGCCTTTCTCCATCACCGGGGATCCAGAGAGTTGAGCTGAGGGCAGGTCACCCTTACGGTCACAAAGCTAACCTCTAAAAATGCCTTGTGGGGCTGGTCCTCCGTCTCCTACTCCACGTGGAGAAGCCCCGAGCAGAGGGCTTGGGGGGCCCTCTTTGAACTCTGGGGGTGTTTGCCCCCATATGTGTTTCTGGGGCCCAGGCCTGGAGGGACATCAGTCAGAAACCCCCTTCTGTGCCCACCCCCCACCCCGCCCCCTGCGGTGGTCCTGATGTCAGGGAAAGGCCTTCGGCACTGAAATTAAAGTGAAGTCTGTGCTTCGCGAGCAGGTAGCGACTGAAGTCTGCCGAGCTGCTTAGGAAGCACCTTGGTATCACTCTTTCTTTGAGCTGCCCTTTTGACCTGGGATGACAGTGGCCGTGGTGGTGCTGACTATGATTGCCGGGAAAGGCTTAGAGAAACCCCATCCAGCCACCTCAGGGCCACCAGACCAGCTCTCTGCAGGTGCTTTCATACCAGTTACTTCCCTGCTGGATGCAAACAAATCTGTCAGTAAGTGCCCTGCGTGGCCGTGTTCCCTTGTGACCTCACCGTCTGCTCGTCAGCAGCTGCCTCACTCCCTGGGCCATGTCCTGGCTGACATGACCCTTCCCTTCTCATCCTCAGATAAAGCAGGGGCTGGCAGAGGGTCCCCAAGGAGGGGGCGCTTGGCTTTTAGCAAAACCTTGATTCTGTGATGAGGTGAGGCCTGGAGTGAGCAACTTGCAACCAGAGAACTCAGTTTCCTCATCTTCAGGACATCTAAGTGCAGAAGAGGGTGGCCCCTTAACCTTGGGAGAAAGAAGCCCATTTTGGTTGGAGCAAGAGACAGAAGCTTCCAGAAGGAAAAAAAAAGAAATTGCCACCTGGTTGTACAGAGAAGAGTTTTCTAATTCGGTCAGGGAATTTAGGAAAAGGTAGCAAGAGGATCATAGAAAACCAAGTCCGTGAAAACTCAAGGCAGAAAAAAAAGCAGTTGTAAGAGAGGGAGAGTTGACTTGATCATCAGTTCATTTCAGTTCAGTTGCTCAGTCGTGTCCAACTCTTTGCGACTCCATGAATTGCAGCACGCCAGGCCTCCCTGTCCATCACCAACTCCCGGAGTTCACTCAGGCTCATGTCCATCGATGCCATCCAGCCATCTCATCCTCTGTCGTCCCCTTCTCCTTCTGCCCCTAATCCCTACCAGCATCAGAGTCTTTTCCAGTGAGTCAAGTCTTCGCATGAGGTGGCCAAAGTACTAGAGCTTTAGCTTCAGCTTTAACATCATTCCCTCCAAAGAACACCCAGGGCTGATCTCCTTCAGAATGGACTGATTGGATCTCCTTGCAGTCCAAGGGACTCTCAAGGGACACGCGCTATTTAAATCCAAATACAGCCTTATTTGGGGGACTTCCCAGGCGGCCCAGTGGTAGAGAATTCTCTTGCCAATGCAGGAGATGAGAAGGAAAAATGGCACCCCACTCCAGTACTCTTGTCTGGAAAATCCCATGGACAGAGGAGCTTGACAGGCCACAGCCGATGGGTGGCAAAGAGTCAGACATCACAGAAGTTTATTTAGACGCTCCCCCTGGAGGCGGCGTGGAGGAGCAGGAGCAGAGCGCCTGGGGCCTTGCCCACCAGCCCTTTCCCGGACTCCCGTCACTCCCTGCGTGAACCTGCTTTTGGTTCATAAGGTTTTACATGCAAGTAATCAGAGGAAGGGCTTCCCAGGTGGCTCAGTGGTAGAGAATCCACCTGCCAGTGCAGGAGACACGGGGGACTCGGGTTTGATCGCTGGGTCAGGAAGATCCTCTGGAGGAGGAAATGACAACCCAGTCCAGTATTCTTGCCAGGATAATCCCAGGGACAGAAGAGCCTGGTGGGCTACAGTCCATGGGGTCACATGAGAGTCAGACACGACTGAAGTGACTGAGCAGGCACACACGCAATCAGGGGGAGAAACTTAACGAGAGTTACTTCCCTGGTGGCTCAGACAGGAAGATGCCTGCTGCAATGTGGGAGAGTCAGGAAGCTCTCCTGGAGAAGGCAATGGCACCCCACTCCAGCACTCTTGCCTGGAAAATCTCATGGATGGAGGAGCCTGGTAGGCTACAGTCCACGGGGTCGCACAGAGTTGAATGCAACTGAGCGACTTCCCTTTCAGTTTAACCCTTGTAAAGAACTCAGTCCTGTGCTTGACCCACGAAAGCGCTAATGGGGACTTGGTTATGCTCGCAGCCTGGGGACCTGGGGTGTGGCCCCTCTGCAGAATGGCAGAGGTGGGCCTGGAGGTGACTGTAGGTCCAGGGAAGCGGCCTGGGTGGTGGGCAGGGCGGGAGGAAGCCCAGGGAGGGAGGGGGCAGGAAGGATGTAGGGAGGGCGCCGAGCGGGGGCAGCGCCTCCAGGCACGGCTCCCACCTGGGGAAGCAGAGTGTGGGGTGATGGAGTGACGCTCCGAGCACCTGGGGTGCTGCCCGCAGGAGAGCACTTCCCTCTGTGCTCCCTGCTCGGGGGAGACCAGCTTCCTCCCGTGCTCCCTGCTTGGGAGAGACCAGCTTCCTCCCGTGCTCCCTGCTCGGGGGAGACCAGCTTCCTCCCGTGCTCCCTGCTTGGGGGAGACCAGGCCAGGAGGTGGGGGCAGGGGCGGAGACTGAGATGGTCAGGAGGGGCCACCCACCCCTTAATTCTTGCCCAGTGGATTCGGAAATGGGAAGCCCTGCCCTGGGAGGGTCCAGCAGCAGCCCTGCCTGGAGGGTCCTCCGGGGCTCCACCCCCTGGGCGGCGGCCTCACTGAGAGAGCCTGGCAATTCCGAGTCCCGTAATGCATGATAAATCCCAATATTTCTGCCATTAAACAATAGCGTTGCGAGGGCTGAATTGCCACCTGCAATGAGTAAATTAAATATTGACGATTTCATTGACTGTTAGATTTAATTTGGAGCCATCTTGCTGGGGCCGTAATGGGGCTGGAGATGACTTTGTATTGAATCCCAGCTGTCATCCCGTTAGGAGTTGAGTGATGAGGAAAAGATGCCCTCGCGATGCTGACGCGTCCCGACTCTGGCCCTGGGTCAGGCCTCCGCCCCATCAATCTGTTGCCCGGGCTGGCTGGGGCCGCTCTCTGTCTTTCCTGCTCGGCTCCTCTCCCGGCTGGTTGGCGAACCCTGGTCCTCCTCCTCCCGGGAGACCGCACCTCAGTGTTCCCCCGAGAAGAGCCTGGATCTCTGGCCCTCGGGGCCAGCCTGTTGGGACGTTGCTTCGGGGGACATACACGGCTCCTCTGCCCCCGTTTCCCGAACCATCCCACTTCGTGGTTACAACAGCCCAATGGTCACAGGTCATGATTGCCCAGATCTGAAGCCAGAGAGGTTTTAGGCCTTCCCGAGGTCACACAGCCGAGGAGTGAGCAGGACTTTGTGCCAGGCCGTCCGAGCCCAGAGCCACCCCTGCTCCCGAGAAGGGACCGTGTGGCCCCTGTGCCCACGCAGGCCTGACCCCCAGCTGAATCGCGGTCTGTTCAGGGGCTGCTCTGAGCTGAGTGTGACTGTGGCTGCCGGGCAGGAAGCCCCACCCAGCTGCTTGCTCACCCCCCAACCCCTGACCCTGCTGTCCCCCATGCTGCTCCACCTCCTTGCCCTGGGCTTCCTCTGCCTGTCCCTGGAGGGTAGCCCCCACACCTTCTGTCAAGATCGGCCCCTTCTTCAAAGCCCAACTGAAGTGCCCTTGATTCGGTGCCCACCCTCCAGGAGGCCGGCTCTGCCACCGCCCGTCTGGTGGGGGTGGAAGGCCCCCTCCCCAGGGCATGCATGTGAATAGATCTGGTGTCAGAAGCCCAGGTCTCTTCAGGTCGGCTGCATTTTGCTGGGTGGCCTCAGGCAGGTCACATCCCCTCTCTGCATCTATTTGAAAAGATGTTGGTACTGTATGGTATATATGAAAGATGCCAACCGAGTGGACCTTAAAAGTGGAAACGGGAGCAGAAGCTCCATGTATGTCCCGAAGCAACGTCCCAACAGGCTGGCCCCAAGGGCCGGAGATCCAGGCTCCTCGGGGAGACACTGAGGTGCCATCTCCCAGGAGGAGGAGGGCCAGGCTTCGCAAGTCTGCCTGGAGAGGAGCTGAGTAGGAAAGACAGGAATGACTTTTGAGATACAAGAAAAGGAACTCTGACTGTGTAGTGAGAGATGATCGTTAGGCATTTTGGTGATCCCTCCACAGTACAGACAAACATCAAGCCATTCTGTTGTACACCTGAAACTAATGCAACGTTACATGTCAGTTATATTTCAGTAGCAAATAATTACCCAGCTCACAACATCCTGAGCACGTGCCCCGCGTCGGAGTCGGTCCCGGCTGCTTCGCGAGCCTTCTCTCTTACTGACCGGAGCCCTCAAGAGTAGACGCTGGGGGAGATGAGGTCCGGAGGGTATGTGCCCCCTCCGAGCCTCGCAGGTATCGAAGGACAGAGCTGGGGTTCAGACGTGGGCCCATGGGATGCTCAGCCCGGGCCCTGAGCCCCCCCCACCTCTTGGCCCCGGGCACCCTCCTCGTGTGAAAAGACCACTCCCCTCCTCTGCTCTGGAGCCGCCTCTGCTTCCAGCTTCATCAGCCGTATTGGTGTTTGCCTTCGAAACGCGCCCCTCACGTCCCTCCTCGACACCCAGCGCCCTGGGTTCCGAGTCAGCTGGGCTTCGTGTAATTGCACCTGCGCTGTGGGGGAGCTGTCCCTCTGGGTGCCCTTTCTGGGGTCCTTGGTCCAGTCAAGTCCACACGTGTATATACACACTTGGATATGGACATGACCTTTGTCGTTGCTTAGCTGGGGGCTCGACAGGCTTCCTGGAAAGGGCCAGACGGTGCGTATTGGTGTTTGCCTTCGAAACGCGCCCCTCACGTCCCTCCTCGACACCCAGTGCCCTGGGTTCCGAGTCAGCTGGGCTTCGTGTAATTGCACCTGTGCTGTGGGGGAGCTGTCCCTCTGGGTGCCCTTTCTGGGGCCCTTGGTCCAGTCAAGTCCACACGTGTATATACACACTTGGATATGGACATGACCTTCGTCGTCGCTTAGCTGGGGGCTCGACAGGCTTCCTGGAAAGGGCCAGACGGTGCGTCTTCTGGGCTTTGTGGCTCGTAGGGCGTCTGCTGTAGCCACCCAGGGCTGCAGCTGTCGGGCAGCTGTGGACGGTGCAGAGGGGACGGACGCGGCCGTGTTCCAGTGTGACTTCGCTCCTGGACACCGACGTGTGACTGTCACGTGATTTCCACACGACACAAAGTGTTATCCTCTATTTGATCTCTGCTCCTGGCAGACTATACTGAAGTGGGCAATAGGCTCGATTTGGCCAGTGAGCCCTAGAAGCCCACTGGCTTTCCGGGGAGATGGACCCTCCTGTTAAAGATGGAAGGGGCAGATCAGACTGAGGGTCCCTCGCTCTCCCGGGTGTGGTCCGCAGGTGAGCTGCGGGAGGGAAGGGGCAGATCAGACTGAGGGTCCCTCGCTCTCCCGGGTGTGGTCCGCAGGTGAGCTGCGGGAGGGAAGGGGCAGATCAGACTGAGGGTCCCTCGCTCTCCCGGGTGTGGTCCGCAGGTGAGCTTCGGGAGGGAAGGGGCAGATCAGACTGAGGGTCCCTCGCTCTCCCGGGTGTGGTCCACAGGTGAGCTGCGGGAGGGAAGGGGCAGATCAGACCGAGGATCCCTCGCTCTCCCGGGTGTGGTCCGCAGGTGAACTGTGGGAGAGTTTGAACCTGACCAGCAGTAAACTTGATGGAAAGGTGTTGCTGTTGGTGCAGGGATGGTTTTGTGGGTCGTGGTTTTGCTGCTCAGGTCATGAGGAGACCTGAGTGGCCCCAGAGAGGCCAGACGGGTGCTCGCAGGGACTCGGGTGTGACCGGATGGAAGCTGGTGCCCAGCACAGAGATACGGCCCCAGTGGCTGAGGTTGGCTGGGTTGGTGCCAGAGACCCTAGGCCCCAGGGACTCTGCTAGGGAGGGGGCAGCTGCGTTCCCTGACACCTTATAACCGGCATCTTCCCAGGATGGGAGGAAAGAATTCAGCAAGAATCCAGTGTGTGAGGGGCTCAGAGGGAAAGATGAGTCGCTTGAACACTCAGGCTTGGGAGAGGCTCAGGAAGTCAGTGGGGATCTCAAGAGGTAGGTGTTCAGGCCCAGGGGAGGGGGGCCGATCGTGGCTGCGAATTCTTCCGGGCCGGAAAGTGCTGAATGAGCACTGCCCGCTGTGAGAGTGTCTTCCAAGGGGATTTGAAAAGAGAGAGAGAAAGTTTGGTGCGCTCAGAGAAGACCTTGACCCACGGCTTTAGCCTTGTTGGTTGTGCAGCAGCAACTTGCACACTCCCTGCAAAAGTGTGGCTCCTCCAGGGGCTGAGCAAGCTGCGGCTCGCGCCCACTGGGGTGGGGTCTTGAGCTGGGGGAGGCTCCTTCAGAAGATGGACTGAAGCTGGAGCACCCAGCCTGACTCCTGGAAGGAGGCCCAGTCCCCGGGAGGAGGCAGGGGGGTGGCTCTGGTGGGAACCCCAGCTGATGGGGGAAGGGCACCCTTAGAGCCTTTGTTCCAAAACAGGTACGATGAAGTCAGAGCTCAGAGGCGGTGTAACCCCTGGGGCCAAACCTGCACGCCTAGGAGTGGGGTGGGGCTCCCCTGGGGAGGCTCCATCACAGCAGGAGGGCTCCCACGCCACTCCCCCGCTCCCCGTCCCACCCCATGCACCGGAAGAGGACACGTTGAGAGACCGTGGCTGGGTTAGAAGATCCAGGGCTGAGACTGTGTTGTGAGCAGAGGCTAACTAATAAATCGGAGCAGGAGAAATAAAGGGAACATGGGAAAGCGAGACATGATCGCAGCCTGAGAGCCCAGTGGCGCCCGGGACTGGCCTGGTCTGCAGGACTTGGGGGTGACAGGACGGGCCCGCAGAGCTTCCGAGGTGGAGCCGCTGCACTTTATAGTTTCCAGCGTCAAAGTGGAAACGTCAAATGTCAAACTGGTTGAGCTTCTGCTTAAAAACCTGGGAAACCACACCCAGACCAGCAAGTGCCTCCTGTCCGGTGTGGGGGAGCAGTGTCTCTCCCTAATGGGGGTCTTCACAGTCCCTACGGAGGGCAAGGTGGGGCCTGTCTTCTCTGCTTCCAGAGATCAGAGCCAGGCCTGGAAGGTGGGCTCCTGACACCCACCGCACCCACCCCCCTGCCTCCCTGAGCTGCTACAGAAGAAACCTCAGGATCTCCAGAATTGGGGGGGGGGGGTGCGGCCAGGGTCCAGGTCAGTGGGCTGAGCAGCTTTCCCAAGTACTGACCTGAGGGGTGCAGGGTCCCCAGGACCAAGCCCACCACCTTGGGGATTGAATGAATGGGTGATGTAGGCCGAGGGTGGGGGACGGAGTGGAGGGGCAGAAGACGTCTGTGACTCCGGAGGGGGTTACAGCATCTCCCCCCAGGCTTGCTGCTGGGACCTGGAGAGTCCTGGTCCCACCTGGACCGTCAGCCTCAGTGGACGCCCTGGGTTCAGGTGCGTCCTCCTGTGCCTGCCCACAGCTGCCTGCCACGGTCCAGTAAGCGAGAACTGGTTACCCACGCCCATCCTGCCATCGGTATTTGGGGGGAGCCTTGTCGGGTGGCCGGAGACAAGAGGATGCCCGGAACCCCCATCACTGGCTGTGCCCCGGCTCCCGCCCTCCCAGGGGTTAGGCCTGAGCTGAGGTGCAGGAGCCTTGAATACAGCAAAGATCGGGGGCCTGGGTCATGGGCAGGGGGCAAACCCAAGCTGCTGCTGCTGTCCTGGGACCCAGCCCACGTTCACTCATGGAGCAGGGTGTTCGTGGAAAGCAGAAGCTTCGTGAGCTCTGCGTTCCCTCTCGGGAGTGGAAAGGCTGTGGGTTTAGGCGTGTGTCTGTGTGATTTAGGCATGTGTCAGCATGGGATGTGCCAGATACGTTGTCTGGCTGGAATGAAGTCGCCCTGTTTCACGAGGTGGTGGGGTAAGAAACCAGGTCAGACCCCTGTCTCTATCTCACCCCCTGGCTCCTGCAAACCCAGGTTGCCCATTCTTCTCGGGGAAGCATGGAGCCCACGGGCCTCCTAAGATGTGGGAAGAATATGAAAGGATGTGCTTGTGAACTAGAGCTTGATACAAGCCCTCCTCCCACCCTGCTTTCCACGCACTGAGGGCGTGTGCACTTATTATGTCTATAAAGTGTTGTCGCCAGGAGTTTACAGGAATTAAGGCAGGAGGAGGGAGCAGGCCAGCAGCAAGCAGCTTCTGGACACACAGACAGCCCTTGATGCAGAAATCTGTCCTCCTGTGAGGTGAGCGTCCTGCATCAGCTTACGGCACCGGAAAACGGAGGCTCTGGGAGGTGGAAAGGGAGTGAGCGAGGGCCCCGCTCTGCCTGCCCCCGAGCGTGACGCACTCCTCCCCACACGCTTCTTTCCGGATCCACGGCTTTATTTCTGGCTTCAGAAGGCGTCATCCCCGAGTCACTGCTCTCAGGAGCCCTGCCCCGAGGCCGCTTTCCCGATGTGGACATCCCCTAGCAGGCCGTGTCCCCACGCCCACGTCCCCGATGGGGAGCCAGGTGTGCCAGCCGAACCTGGTGCCCAGTCAGCTTGCTGGTTAGCAGGCTGGGTGTGGTGCAGGCAGGGGCGGGGGCTGGCTGGGCCTCCTGGGTGGCGCTCAGTACGTCTTCCAGCTCTGCTGGCACCTGCTGCGGGTCCCCGGGTTGTCCCCGAGCTGAGGCAAGAACGCAAACATGTTATTGATAGCCAGGCACATGTCAAGGCCTTCTGGTGGCCGTCACTAAGTCACGGCCACTCCCAGAATCCAAAGAGTCTTTTAAGTGCCTGGGGAGGAGGAGGAACAGCCTCAAGTGGATTTTAGAGGCAAACACACGGGCTGGAGCCACAGCCCTCTGCCCGCCGCAGTATGGGTGTCCCTGACGCCACCAAGGTCTGGAAGTGAGATGCACGTGGAAATGAAGCCCACCTCTTCCCTGAACTTCCCTTACAGAGATGTGGTTTCTGAGCACATTCGCTGGGTTTTTGCAGTCCAGTGATGCAAGCGGTAGGTGGAAGCTTCCTGGGTGCACAGCCCTTCACAGGCTACAGAACATCCTCCTCAATCCCATCTCCATGTGATTCCTGCCAGCGGGCGGTGGTGTCACTCATTCACAGATGGGGAAACTGCGGCTCGAAGGGTCTCAGCCTGTTACCTACCAAAGGTGAAATAGTGGGGTTCAAAGGGTGGACTGGGAGCCCGGCACACCCCCCTCCGGTGTTGAGCCTTCATGTTGGACCTCAGGTGTCAGCCACTCCAGCCCCACACCCATCATATAAACAGGACCCTTGAGGTACAGCCATGTCCAGGGGTTTGCTAGACATGAAATGGGTCCCTGCACGCCTACCTCCTCCCTGGGTGTTCTCCAGAGATGCGCTTGAACCTCCCCGGAAGCCTGGGTAGTCCCGCCCTCCTCGCAGCTTTTCTGCTGCTGCCCAGGTCTCAGCTCAAAGGCTGGCCAGGCTGAGCTGCGGTTCCAGGGGTTTGCTAGACGTGAAATGGGTCCCTGCACGCCTACCTCCTCCCTGGGTGTTCTCCAGAGATGCGCTTGAACCTCCCCGGAAGCCTGGGCAGTCCCGCCCTCCTCGCAGCTTTTCTGCTGCTGCCCAGGTCTCAGCTCAAAGCCCGGCCAGGCTGAGCTGCGGGCGGCCCGTGGAGACGTGAGCTGCGTGTTCTCTGGGCCCGACACTCCTCACGGGAGTCAGAGCTCAGGCCCTGTGGCCAGGCACCAGCTCGGCCCCCGCTGCCTTCCCCTCCCAGCCTGGACAAGTGCCCCAGCCCAGTTTCTTGCGGGTCGTGTGGGGAAGAGTCTATGAGGCGGGGCTGTCGGCGTGAGACCAGCTGTGCCCGTCGCGGGCCCCAGTGTCCCTGTGGACACCGTTGGGCCCACTGTCCCTGTGGCTGTTCTGCCCCCAGCTCTGTGTTCCATGGCTGGGCTGGGGGCACCTGTTGGGGCGGCCGCTGCCCATCCTGGCTGGTGCTGGCTCTGTGCGATCAGGTCCCGTGGCCAGGTTTCAGGTGCGTGTCGGCCTCTTTGTGGAGTCCAGCTGGGAAAGGGGTGTGAACCCTCAGGCGATGCCAGCGCATGTGTATCCCGCCAGGCCCCGTCCCCAAGGCCCCGCCTCCTGGCCAAGCCTGTGCTCACCTGTGCTCTCTTCTTCTGTGGTCAGGCTCAGGGGCGCCTCCTCTAGAAGGTGACCCGCCCCCTCTGCATCTCCGCCCCTCCATGAACAGGGCCGATGGTCTGTCCCCACTGAACTGTGAGCTCCCCAAGATGGGCCTCACAGATTCATGCCTGGAACAAAATGCTGAGTGGCAGAAGGAAGGAACGGATACAGCAGTGAGTGCAGCTCCAAAGGCTGGGTGGGCCTCCTCCCTGCCCCGATACGGCCCCCAGTGCCCTGAACTTGGCCTATCACTGCCGAATGGACCAAAGACCCGCCTTCGAGCCCCGGGTCTGATGCAGGTTAGGTGGGCAGTGCAGGTCTTTGATTAGGAGAAGGGTTCTGAGAGTCCAAGTTAGAGGGCACACTCCCACCCAACCATTAGCCTGGATGGTGGACTTGGCTGCGTTTCACCATTTTACACTCTCATCTACCACAAGGTCAAAAAAACCAGGCCATTCTCAGCTTCTGTGGGATCTGTAATTCTCAGGAACTTCTAGCCCCACTGCCTGGGTCTGCTGTTGTTCTGAGCAGTTATGGAAAGCAGAGCTGCAGGAGAGAGAGGGTGAGCCCGCAGGAGCAGGGCCTGAGTCACAAGGGGGCAGGCTGGCCTGGCCCACACAGGTGGATGGCCCCCGCCGGCCAAGGTCACTGCCCCTCCTGGCCCTTACTCACTGTGAGCCCAGTGCTGTGCAGCTCGTGGGAAAGCCTGGGGCTGGGCACATGGGGAGGGGTCAGGAGGCAGCCCCGCAGCCGGGACATGGTGATCCACACGCTCCCCTGCTCCCCACCGAGGTCTCAGGGATTTCCCTCGCGTGGGTCACAGGCTCAAAGCTGACTGACCTTGGGCAGGTCACTCAGCCCTTTAGTCCTCCTGCCTGAAAGGGAACAGTAGCTGTGAGCTCTGTCCAGGGTGCTGAAGGAGTCAATTAAAGTCAGGCCTGCGTGGCACACAGCAAGGGCTCGAGAATGCTGGAGTCATCATTCTCTAATCCCTCTACTCATCCAACACATATTTGCTGAGCTTTTAAAAACTGGAATGAGCTGGAATGTTTAGAAGTTGACATGTGAAAGTGAAAAGTGTTAACGGCTCAGTCGTGTCCAGCTCTTTGCGACTCCAGGGGCTGTAGCCCGCCAGGCTCCTCTGTCCATGGGATTTCCCAGGCAAGATTACTGGAGTGGGTTGCTATTCCCTTCTCCAGGGAGGTCTTCCTGGTCCAAGGGTTGAATCTGCCTCTCCTGCAGTGCGGACAGGTTCTTTACCCTCTGAGCCACCAGGGAAGACATCCTAATGCTAGAAATTAGATTCCATGAGTGGCAGCAAGCCGGCCAGCCCCTGCTTCAGGGCTCGGTGGACACCTTCCATCCTCCCCCACCCCGCCACCCCTCCGTGCCTGTGGCCCTCGGGTGACCCACGAGTCATCCTCCCTGGAGGATGCGGCCCCGGGTTTGCCCCACCCCACCCTCGGCCTGGCTGGTGTGAGTGGATGGAGGCCCATGACCCCTGAGGGCAGGGAGCCCCGTGTGTCTGCGGCTGCCCCTGCCCAGCCAAGGCCTCCTTAGCAGGTGTCCAGGTGCTCAGAGGCCTCGTGGGGGTCTGTCTGTTCCACCCTGGTCTCCCTTCCAACGTTTTCCTTCCTCAAGTGCGGCTTCTTGCTTGTTTTCATTCTCAGCACTCCAGGGGACTCCAGGGCACCCGCCATCTGCGCTGCAGACAAGTGTGGGTGCACTCAGAGGGGCTTCTGGCCGAGGGTGGGGGCTCCTGGCTGAAATCTGCCCTCCTTCTCCCTGCCGAGTGAGGACCAATGAGACGGGCTCCCTGTGAGCCGTGCCTCTCTGGCAAACCCGGGGCAGGAGTGGGATGAGAGGCCCGCATGCCTGTGCGGCTTGAACAGGAACGCCCCCCTACCCCGAGGGCCCTGCCCGCGTCCCAGCCTGGTCTGCGCTGTCCTCGGCAGCCTGACTGACCGAGCAGCGTCTCAGCCTCCTGCTCCAGCCCCCAAGGGTTGTCCTGCTCCTCCTATGGTCGTCCGTCATGACTTGAGACCCCAAATCTGAAATTAGAACATCCCTCTATCCTGCGGGCCCTGCTGCTCAGCAAGGCCTCACTGTCGTGGCTCACTAACCCAGGGATGCGGTCTGGACCACGTGGCCTGGGAAGTCCCTCGCAGCAGGCGGGCATCAGCAGTGGTGACGCTGGTAGTTACAACTGCACTGGGGACTCAGGGGCATCCCTGGTGGCTCAGAAGGTGAAGAATCAAGAGTCTGCCTGCAGTGAGGGAGACCTGGGTTCGATCCCTGGGTTGAGAAGATCCCCTGGAGGAGGGCATGGCAACCCACCCCGATATTCTTGCCTAGAGAACCCCCATGGACAGAGGGCCCTGGTGGGCTACAGTCCACGGGCTCACAGAGTCGGAGGCGACCGGGGGCTTCTCTCGGCTGTGGTGCGCGGCTTCTCGCTGCAGCGGCTTCTCGCTGCGGAGCAGAGGCGCCAGGCACACGGTCTCAGTAGTGTTTGCACGGGCTCAGTTGCTCTGCAGCATGTGAGCCCTTCCCGGGCCAGGGATCGAGCACAGGTGCGCTGCGCTGGCAGGCGGACTCCTCACCGCCGGATCACCAGGGAAGCCCGCTTTTAAGCTAGCTTTCCCCACCGGTGGACTCTGGGCTTTCCTTGACTCGTGCCACGCCCTGATTAAGCCACCCGTCCCCCCGCCCCGGTCTTCATGCCTTGTCACTCATATCCAGGGCCTCCCTGGAGACCCTGCACTTCCGACCTGGCCTCCCTGCCTCCGCTGGTGCAACTTCTGGGCCCTCTCGAGTCTCCAGGCTGTCTGCCCGTCGCTTACCATTGTTGACGGGTGCAGCTCTGTGGGTTTGCTGCGGGCACCGTGCCGCCGGGTCCAGGAGCCTGACTGAGGTTAGCGAACGTCCTCTGTCCCTCGTAGCCCTCAGCGGGCCAGCCCTTCCCTGCAGTTCCAGGTGCTTTTCAGAGATGTGAGGACAGAAGTCTGTAACAGGAGAGTAACAAGCCCGTCCAGGTGGCGAGGCCTGTGTGCGCTTTATTCCCATAGATGACCCTGTCCAGTCTGGACTTTGCTCAGCGCTACCCAGAGAGCATACCGGTTTCTCTCCCGATCTCAGTCCTTCCCCCCAACCTCCAGCCCCGTGGAGCTGGGACACGCTCTTCAGGCCTTACCTGACCTAGATGGGACTGCGGATTCCCGTCCCAAAGCAGCACACTGACTGTGAAACTGCTGAAAGGTGGCAGGGGATGGGTGTGGACGCAGGTTC
The DNA here is from genome assembly GCA_006408675.1 of Madoqua kirkii. NCBI lineage: Eukaryota > Metazoa > Chordata > Mammalia > Artiodactyla > Bovidae > Madoqua > Madoqua kirkii. The sequence goes on along the minus strand of SJYC01021424.1, from coordinate 5,691 downwards.
CCCCCTCTGGGGGGTGGGTCTGGTCTCCTGCAGGCACCCCTTCAGGGCCCCCCCTTTCCCTTCCTTCCCATAAGGGCTGACGCTGCAGCTCTTGCCATTTTTTTTAACATATAACTTTTTGCTTTGAGATACAACGTACATGCATTGACATTGTCTGCTCTTCATTGTACCGTTTGATGAGTTTTGACAGTTTACACACGCGGGTAACTAACTTACACTGGGACGGAGCGGACCACCCCCCCAGGGGCACTGTGGAGCCTGACCAGTGAATCAGGGTGTGCACGGCACAGGGAAGGCCCGAAAACGTCTGCTCAGCGGTCCCCCTGGCGGTGGTGAAGGAGCCATTCACGAAGGCGCGTTGTGTCTGGGCGCGTGTCTGTCTGCACAGAGGTGGCCCTGGGCCCTCGTGCTGCCTGCTCGGCTGCGGGGTCGTTAGCGCTCCTGGGATGCCCTCTGGGCCGGGCTCTGTTAGGCAGCACTTCGAGGTAGCTTGGCAACAGGGCCTCTGGCCCCGGTGAAGCTCCCTGAGAGGCGTCTCCTCCCACCCTAGGGGCATTGTGGAGCCTGACCAGTGAATCAGGGTGTGCACGGCACAGGGAAGGCCCGGAAACGTCTGCTCAGCGGTCCCCCTGGCGGTGGCGAAGGAGCCATTCACGAAGGCGCGTTGTGTCTGGGCGCGTGTCTGTCTGCACAGTGGTGGCCCTGGGCCCTCGTGCTGCCTGCTGGGCTGCGGGGTCGTTAGCGCTCCCGGGATGCCCTCTGGGCCGGGCTCTGTTAGGCAGCACTTCGAGGGAGCTTGGCAACAGGGCCTCTGGCCCCGGTGAAGCTCCCTGAGAGGCGTCTCCTCCCACCCTGTGCCTGTGGCCATGGGACAAACCTGCCCTGGGCAGACGGTCATCCTGAGGATGTGGAGGCTGGTTCTGCTGAGAGCCAGCCAGCGTCCGTCTGCATGGCTCCACCATGGCCGGCCTCGCCCGTGTCCTCTCGTCTGTGCTCTGTGCGAATCGCAGCCAGGCCGGGACGCTTCCCAGAGGAGAGCTCTCAGACTGGTCCCCAGCATAAGGTGGGTCTGGCACCCAGCAACCTTGTGGGGAAGACTGAGCATCGCTGGGTTTCCCTCCTGGGGAATGAGCGGGTCTGCACAGCGGCTGCCACACGGGAAGCCCTGCGGCCAAGCCTCCCGTGGCCTCCTCCGTGCTCCCTGCCCTGGGCCTGGGTCATCTCGGCGTCAAGTTCAGAAGATATCTTCTAGGCACCTGCCTGACCTTCTCCCCGCACCCCGGGTGCTGGTGGCCCTGTCCTAGAAGTGGGGAAACTGAGTCTGGAGATGAAGGCGCTGGTCCAGAGTCTGGGGTTGTTTCTCTGGCACGTGGGTGGGAGAGGGGGCTGCCTGGTGCTGGGTCCCTCCCTTCCGGAGCTGAGTGTGGTTCCCCCGCACAGGACCATGTGCAGAAGAGGGATCCCCGGGACCCACCACGGCCGCCAGCTCCCAGGTCCCAAGGCGCCGCCAGGCGTTGCAGTCCCCTCTGCCTGCTCCGGATTGGCTCTAAGCGCCTCCCGTGCGCCGGGCACGTGGGCCACAGCAGGGCCGCACTCGCCGTGCCGTGTGTCCTTCCCCGTCCCGTGGCTGCACCTTATCCTGCAGGACCTCCTTGGGGTCCCCTCCCGCTGGCGCCTCCCCAGCCGCTCCCCTGGGGCAGGCCCCTTTGCTTCCTGCCACTTTCCTCGTCCACATTGGGGTCCTGAGCTCGGCTCCCAGAAGCATGGATGCCGCCTAGACACGGTGGCGCTTTGTCGGTGACGGTCAGCGCTCCACCCCCAGCTCTTGTGTGCTGGCGCGACCTGCGTCTCCACTGTCTGAGCAGCCTCAGATCCCAGTTCCCATCCTCGCGTCCTGGCCTGGCACTTGCTCGGAGCCTGACCCCAAAGGTGGGGACAGCCACCTTGCCTTGCTCACTTCTGTCCACATGGTGCCTGGCACAGAGCAGCTCCTGATAGACGGTGCTGAGCCCAGCTACTGCCCATGGGTCAGAGAGGTAGATGCCTGCTAAGTTGCTTCAGTTGTGTCTGACTCTTAGCGACCCCACGGACTGCAGCCCACCAAGCTCCTCTGTCCATGGTGTTCTCCAGGCAAGACTACTGCAGTGGGCTGTCATTTCCTTCTCCAGGGAATCTTCCCCACCTGGGGATCAAACCTGGGTCTCTTAACATCTTTTGCATTGACAGGTGGGCTCTTTACCACTAGGACTACCTGGTCAGAACAGTTCAGTTCAGTTCAGTTCAGTCGCTGAGCCGTGTCTGACTCTTTGCGACCCCGTGAATTGCAGCACGCCAGGCCTTCCTGTCCGTCACCAACTCCCGGAGTTCACTCAGACTCGCATCCATTGAGTCCGTGATGCCATCCAGCCATCTCATCCTCTGTCATCCCCTTCTCCTCCTGCCCCCAAACCCTCCCAGCATCAGAGTCTTTTCCAATGCGACAACTCTTCGCATGAGGTGGCCAAAGTATTGGAATTTCAGCTTCAGCATCAGTCCTTCCAAAGAACACCCAGAACTGATCTCCTTTAGGATGGACTGGTTAGATCTCCTTGTCCAAGGGACTCTCAAGAGTCTTCTCCAACACCACAGTTCAAAAGCATCAGTTCGGTGCTCAGCTTTCTTCACAGTCCAACTCTCACATCCGTACATGACTACTGGAAAAACTATAGCCTTGACTAGATGGACCTTTGTTGGCAAAGTAATGTCTCTGCTTTTGAATATACTATCTAGGTTGGTCATAACTTTTCTTCCAAGGAGTAAGTGTCTTTTAATTTCATGGTTGCAATCACCATCTGCAGTGATTTTGGAGCCCCCAAAAATAAAGTCTGACACTGTTTCCACTGTTTCCCCATCTATTTCCCATGGAGTGATGGGACCGGATGCCATGATCTTCGTTTTCTGAATGTTTTTCACTCTCCTCTTTCACTTTCATCAACAGGCTTTTTAGTTTCTTTTCACTTTCTGCCATAAGGGTGGTGTCATCTGAGATTATTGATATTTTTCCCAGCAATCTTGATTCCAGCTTGTGCTTCTTCCAGCCCAGTGTTTCTCATGATGTACTCTGCATATAAGTTAAATAAGCAGGGTGATAATATGCAGCCTTGACGTGAAAGGTAGTGAGGGGTTAATCCTGTTTTCCTATTTGCTGCAAGGTCAGGAAATCAAGCCAGGAGCCCATTGCCAAGAGCAGGACCCTGCTCCTCTGGGCAGATCCTCTTTGAGGCGCTCTTGGGAGCCTCTGCAGTTGCTTTCTGTATCTCCGCCTGGGTGTTGGTGACTTCAGTGTAGACACCTGTTGAAATCATCAAGCCATACACTCAGGCCCCATGCTCACTATAAGTGGACTGTTTCTCAGTCTTACTGGGGTGGGGGTCCACTTTGGAGCACCTGAGGGCCCAGGGCCTGCCCTTCCCCACCACTGCCCATGAGAGGCTCACAGCAGGGGACCTCTCCCCACAGTGAGCGTGTCCTGGCCGCCAGTGGGCTCCCTGGGGCACCGTGCAGACACGCTCCCCTTAAATTAGATTCCAAGGTGTCGGAGGTGGCAGGCTGATGAGGCCAGGGCCAGTGGGCGTGGACGCCTGCCAATCACATGTGGAAATTAGATTTCCTAAATGACCATTGATTTTCCAGAGGCCTGGGGTCGGTGGCGGGAGGCAGATAGGACGCGCCTGTGGATGGTGTCTTCCCGTCACTGAGGTTGGTGTTAAAGGTGCACGGAGGTTGGTGGCGGCCTCTGGACCTGGGGGGCTGGGGAGCAGCTCTGGGGCCTCCTGTTGGGGGACAGACATTACCACGCCCCAAGTCTGGGGGTAGCCAGGGAGCGTGAGGTGAGGGGGCCGGGGGTCAGGAAAGGCAGGAGCCCAGCATGCTGCCCACTTCTCACCCAGGCCTCGGAGGCGGACCCTCTGCACTGGGAGGTAAGTGACCCCTGTGCCTGCCTCCTGCAGCGCTGGACACGGGCCCATGTCCTTCCCTACAGGATTTGCTCCATCATTGCAGGGGAAGGTCAGGGGAAGGAGAGCTAGGGCAGGGTCTTCCCAGGGTTCCCGCGAGGCCACAGCTGGAGCCCCTGGGTCCTCTGCACTGACGCCGCCTCACCCATCCGTCCTCAGGGCCGAGGGGCTGGCCTCCTCCCTAAGGCGCCTCATTAGAAGAGGCAGCCCCTTCATTGGGGACGGTGATGGGGGGGAGCTTCCAGTCAGGAGGCAGCCATCCAGGACTGCCTCCTCCCCGTGACTCTGGACGTGTCCACAGGCAGAGCTGGGCAGCACGGGGGTGCCTCCTTCTCAGGGTGCGGGTACCCAGAGCGTCTGAGTAGGGAAATGGGCCCTGACCAGCTCCAGCCTCCCCCACGTTTGGTTCTCAGACACAGCGCTGGTTTCCCATTTGAGATGATGGGAGGTGGCTGTTTTCACTGCACTTGTGGACACCCCCGCCCCGGATCCTGTGTGGCTTCAGATGCTGCCGTCTGCGGGGACACAGCCGGTGTACCCACCCCGCCATGCCCACCCCACACCTGCGGTTGCCAGGGACTTGGGGCTGTTCTTTTCCTGCACTCTGAAGATCACAGCCCCTGATACTTAGTCCACGATGCCATTTAGTGTGTGTATTTCCTACTAAATAGCATAAAATTACACCCTTTCAAGTTAATTAAACCACTTTGCCACGCCGGGGGCCGCTGAAAGGATGTTTTAAATGTCAGCGCGGAGCAGCCACGTGTGTTCTCTGGGGCTCTCTGGTTAAGGATGGCCTCGCCTGTAAAGACCTCTGCATTGGTTAAGTGGCCCCGAGCAGCCTGCCTCGGCCAGCCCTGTGCGGTCGAGGTCACCGGGACCCAGCCTGGCCAGAGCACCTGGGCCAGCAGCTGATCTCCCGGAAAGCATGCAGTCAACAGCTCTGCCTCGAGGTGGGCGTTTGCAGAGCCTCCTAACAGGGCTTCAGAAAATGACTCCCCTCATGGGGCGTGAGGACGCAGGTTTTGGAAGAGGGTTCTTGCTTTAAAGAACCAGTGTTGCGGTCTCCTGAGAGACCCCGGGGTATAGCCTCCTCTCCCCCAGGAGCTGTAGTGCCCTGGGGACCAGCCCTTGGAGCCCAGGAGGGAGCAGGATGCTCAGGGCAGGGAGGCCAGCGGGTGTGGGTACCTGTGGGCGACAGCCTCGCAACTTTGGCCAGCCCCAGGAGGGGAGATCACCCCAGCCTCTGTGGCACATGGGCCACTGGGACCCCCTGCCCCTCCAGGAGGCAGCTGGCACGTCTCAAGAGGCGAAAATTCACCCCCAGAGGGCTCCCCACCTGACCCACAGTGGGCACCTCAGGTCCTGGCTGCACACAGCAGCTCCACTTGGCCGGCTACTCCAGCCAAGAGCCCTCCCAGGCTCCCGGTCGGACTCAGGGAACAGCCAAGCTCCGGGTGGGCATCCAAGGCCCTGTTTGCACAGGGACACGTGTGCAGTGGTTCACACACTTGGGCGGCCAGGAGGTTTCCCGTCTTCTGAACATTCCCATCCATCCGTCCCCTGCAGACCGACCGTCGGCTCTTCCCCATCTTGCCCATTGAAGGTGCTGACTGGTGCCCATGCATGTGAGCCCAGTGGCCCCGGGCACGCCCAGACGGGGACCTGCTGATCCTCACTGCGTCAGGAGCCCCCC
>SJYC01021422.1:0-14658 GCA_006408675.1 Madoqua kirkii | reverse complement strand
CGTGGCGGCCAAGGGCTCAGGCCGTGGCAAGAGCCGGGTCCCACCGTAGGCTGGCCATGTAACACCAGCCCCCATCTCATGCCTTGGTGTGGGGGTGGGGGAGGCCCGGCAGAATGTTCTGGCAACTAGGAGGGGAACTGGCAACACCTGCACGGCTCCCTATAGCCAAAGTGAGCTTCTGCTTCTCTTTCCTGGTGAGTGACGAGGAGACAGAATCCCCGGCCCAGCGCCTGCCAGAGTCAGGCTTGGACAGAAACGCTGCTGCTTGGACCCAGTGACAAGCCGCTCCCAGGCACAAGACCCTATCCCCAGCCGCTCAGCACGCAGAACTCTCACTGGCACCAATTTGGAGCTGAGCTTCTGGAAGTTTAGGTTGAGGGGATGACTGAAGGTGGCCAGCCCGGCGGCTGCTTTCCCTGGCCTGGAGTGCGGGCTTTCCCAGAGGAACCGGGAGCCGCATCCTGGGGTGACTCTGGGGACACAGAGGACCTCCCCTTAACTCCTCAGCAAAGGGCAAATGCTCTGGGTCAGCAGTGGGGCCGCGGTGCCCTGTCCAGTCCTGGGGCCTCGGTGGATAGAGATGCGCTGTGGGCTGCCCCGGCGTGGTGGCGGCTGAGCTGCCTAAGGAGCCGCGTCCACCTTGTTCTCAGCAAGAAACGTGTCGTGTAGCTGTCATGTCGTTAGGAGGGCTCCCTGTCGGTGTTTCTAGAGTTCCATCCGTGTATCTGTGTGGACATCAACATGGTCTTCATACAGATGCGGAGAAACCCAGCTGTCCTGAGCGTCCCAGGCGGTGGCCCGGGTGGGGCGCTCTGGAGACCAGGGGTGCTGAGCTGTGGTCGTCTGACCAGTCCGTTCCCTCCCCAGGACCTGGGGGCCAGTTTCTGTGGCTTCATCACCACGCCTGTGCTGGTACTGCCCCCGCACGGAGGGGCCCCGGGACCCACGTGTGTGTTAGTCGCTCAGGCGTGTCCGACTCTTCGCAGGCCTGTGAGCTGCCGCCCTCCAGGCTCCTCCGTCCCTGGGATTCTCTGGGCAAGGATACACTGGAGTGGGTAGCCATTCCTTCTCCAGGGGATCTTCCTGACCCTGAGATCAAACCCAGGTCTCCCGCATTCCAGGCAGGTTCTTTACCACCTGAGCCACCGCGTAAGCCTGGGACCCACTCTGAACGCTGACAGCTATCACTTCCAAGTCCTCAGAAGCCCGATGAGAAGGAAACTGTGATGGGGAAACTGAGTCTCGGGTCACCCGGGCAGCCCTTGGGGGTGGGGGACTGAGTGCGGCTGCACCCTCTCCGCAGGAGTCCTTCAGGAGGGTCCTGGCCTAGCTGGACTCTCATGTCCAGGACCTGGGAGTGTCCTGCGGGAGCGGGCCTTTTCCAGCCTTCTTGGCTCCCCCCATCCCCACCCTGAGCATCTCCTTGGCTGGGGGATCGCTTGAGGCCTGAGTCACCCACCGCTCGGCCAAGCATCGTAGCCTCCCGACGGCCTTGCTTCCCGGGTCTGCAGGCGCGCGGGTCTGAGTGGGGTCAGAGGCCGAGGAGCCGGCGTGGCTTCCTGTGTGTCCTGCACCCTGGCGTGGCCCGCTGGGGGCAGGGCAGGGCCCTGCCTTGCTGCAGAGGCACATTCCTTCTCTGCCGTGGGCACCACCTGCTCTGGGCCAGCAAAACCCGGAAGAGATGTGAACTTTCAGCTGAGAGTTGCGTGGCCTTGGGGGAGAACGCCTTCAGCTTCTGGGCCCGCGTGGCTCCGTCGGTAAACCGAGGGGACGCTTTGTGGTGCCAGGTTCAGACATGTGCTCCACATCGTCCGGTTCTTGGAGGGAGAGCGGAGCTCCCTTTGCAAGTCCCCTGAGCACCAGCTTGGAAAGTGTCTGTCCTCCAGGTTCAGACTTTTTAAGATAGAAAAGCTCTCTGGACCCTGATCCCGCAGCCTCTGAGTGGCGGCCTGTGGTCCTTTGTGCCCAGGGGTTGGGTCCTGACATGCAAGTGGGGGCTCAGAGGGCAGGAGTGTCGCTCTGGTGACCATGGGGAAGGACGGTCACTTCTTCACAAGGTTGGAGCTTGTGGGGTTGTTGAACTCCGCCCCCTCCAGATGTGGACAGGACCGCAGGGCCCCCCAGGAAGCAGGAGGGTCGAGTGTCCTGCAGAAGGCAGTGCAAAACCACACATGTACTCACACAGCCGTCCGCCCTGCATTGCGCCCCCAGGAGCCATTGCCGTGGCAACCCCTCCCTGGTGCTGTCCTGTGAGAAGGGCCCCCTGTGAGGCCGGCCCTGCCAGTCCCGATTGGGAACAAGAGGAGTTTTGAAAAACAACTTCTGATGTCCTGAGTGCAACCGGAGGCAGGGTTGGGTCACCTCTGGGGCACCTGTCTGGGGGTTGGTGGTTTGGGTTTGGGGGCTCAGGCTGGGGAAAAGTGTGTGGAAGCCCTGGGGTCTGTAGGAACCTCCCACACCCACCCACCACCCACTGGCCTCCCAAACTCACACTCCAGGGAAGCCCTCTGTGCGGCTGGCATTGAGTTGGAAACCTGTGAACATTGCCAGCTCTGGGGTGGACGCTCGCTGCAGGCCTCAGGAGGGGCCGTGTGTGGCGTGCTCGGCCAGGGCTAAGCTGGGTCCACCCGGTGCCGTCCCACTCGTGACACGCTGACAGCCGTCCTGGGAGAGGGCGTGCGGGGTTGTCTTTGGTTGGCAGTTGTGGAAACTGAGGCACAGAGGGGCTTAGGAGGCCCCCACAGTGCTCAGGGTTGGAGGTTGAGTTCAGGGGCAAGGTCAGCCCTGAGTTGAGTCCTGTGAGTGGAGAAAGTTCTGGAAAAGGGCGTCCGGGTGGGGTCTAGAGGGTGCACGCTGCTCTCTCTCTCAGCCCCGCTCTGTGCACTCTGTCCCCCCACGCAGCTCGCGATGAGCCCCACCCTGCTCCTGCCCTCCTGGCGCCAGGAAAAAGGACTGAGCGCCCTGACCCACCACGCGTGCCCTCCGGTCCTGCTGCTTCCTGTCCCGCCGGCTGGGACTGCCAGTCTCCTGATCCATCTGGTCAGGGTCTGGGTGAGAGCTTCCCGTCCTGGCCAGCACCCCAGTTCCCAGGCCATGCAGGGTGCCTGGGGTTCAGTGTGAGCCCCAGATGCAGACTGTCCCCAGACACTCCGGGGTGTGTCCCCTGACGCGGAGGAAGAGCTGCTGAAGCGAACGCAGCAGGGAGCGCGGGACTCCAGGCTCTGGTTTCCTTTTCTGCACCTCACACTTCCTCACGTTCCGGTACTTGTCTCTCATCATTGCGGGGAGACGAGCACGTGTGCCCCATGTGCGAGACGGAGAGACCCCAATGCTGGAGAGCAGAGCGGACTTCCGCAGGTTGGCCCAACCAGAGGGGCCTCTGCAGGACTGGCTCCTGGACAGACTGACCCCAGGGCCGCCGTTGCTGGGGCGCCAGGCTGCACCTCCTTCCCACGCTCGGCGTCCCGGTTCCAGGCGCCGACCGGCCAGGTGTGACCCACCCCCTCTACGTGGCGCTCGCAGAGCCAAGCGTGCACCAGGCTCTGTGCAGACCCTGGGTGCCCACTCTCGTTAGCTCCCTGCCAGAGACGCTCCCCGTCACCGACAAGAAGACACTGCAGAGAGCTGGGGGCCACATGCACCTGGTACCAGAACCTGAGCCCAGCCCGTCCGCGCCCGGGTACCGTCAGACACACCTGTCTGCTGGGCGCCTCCCACCTGCCTCGGCCGGGACTGAGCCTGGCCGAGGTTTCCCGGGCTGCCCCGGGGATGCCACCGATGCAGGAAAACGCGAGAAGTTATCTCTGACTTTTATGGCCCCTTTTCCCTATTAAAATGCTTAAAGCTGTAACTGTCGTCATAACACTGGGGTGGACGCTCGCTGCAGGCCTCAGGAGGGGCCGTGTGTGGCGTGCTCGGCCAGGGCTAAGCTGGGTCCACCCGGTGCCGTCCCACTCGTGACACGCTGACAGCCGTCCTGGGAGAGGGCGTGCGGGGTTGTCTTTGGTTGGCAGTTGTGGAAACTGAGGCACAGAGGGGCTTAGGAGGCCCCCACAGTGCTCAGGGTTGGAGGTTGAGTTCAGGGGCAAGGTCAGCCCTGAGTTGAGTCCTGTGAGTGGAGAAAGTTCTGGAAAAGGGCGTCCGGGTGGGGTCTTAGAGGGTGCACGCTGCTCTCTCTCTCAGCCCCGCTCTGTGCACTCTGTCCCCCCACGCAGCTCGCGATGAGCCCCACCCTGCTCCTGCCCTCCTGGCGCCAGGAAAAAGGACTGAGCGCCCTGACCCACCACGCGTGCCCTCCGGTCCTGCTGCTTCCTGTCCCGCCGGCTGGGACTGCCAGTCTCCTGATCCATCTGGTCAGGGTCTGGGTGAGAGCTTCCCGTCCTGGCCAGCACCCCAGTTCCCAGGCCATGCAGGGTGCCTGGGGTTCAGTGTGAGCCCCAGATGCAGACTGTCCCCAGACACTCCGGGGTGTGTCCCCTGACGCGGAGGAAGAGCTGCTGAAGCGAACGCAGCAGGGAGCGCGGGACTCCAGGCTCTGGTTTCCTTTTCTGCACCTCACACTTCCTCACGTTCCGGTACTTGTCTCTCATCATTGCGGGGAGACGAGCACGTGTGCCCCATGTGCGAGACGGAGAGACCCCAATGCTGGAGAGCAGAGCGGACTTCCGCAGGTTGGCCCAACCAGAGGGGCCTCTGCAGGACTGGCTCCTGGACAGACTGACCCCAGGGCCGCCGTTGCTGGGGCGCCAGGCTGCACCTCCTTCCCACGCTCGGCGTCCCGGTTCTAGGCGCCGACCGGCCAGGTGTGACCCACCCCCTGTACGTGGCGCTCGCAGAGCCAAGCGTGCACCAGGCTCTGTGCAGACCCTGGGCGCCCACTCTCGTTAGCCCCCTGCCAGAGATGCTCCCCGTCACCGACAAGAAGACACTGCAGAGAGCTGGGGGCCACATGCACCTGGTACCAGAACCTGAGCCCAGCCCGTCCGCGCCCGGGTACCGTCAGACACACCTGTCTGCTGGGCGCCTCCCACCTGCCTCGGCCGGGACTGAGCCTGTCCGAGGTTTCCCGGGCTGCCCCGGGGATGCCACCGATGCAGGAAAACGCGAGAAGTTATCTCTGACTTTTATGGCCCCTTTTCCCTATTAAAATGCTTAAAGCTGTAACTGTCGTCATAACGAGCGCATTTATCTTGACCCAAGTGCAGCCATAAACTATCTGGGGCTGGTGGAATAGCCCCTGAGATGATCGTTTCTGCTGCTATCGATAAATTCCGACACAGAGCAGAAAGGTCAGACCCTGCCAGATAAAATGTCTCTTGTTAATTAAAGGTTTATAAGGACGTGGAAGAACGTGCTCTGGGCTAAGCCTTGGAGCGAAGGGGAACAGATACCTGGCAATGGGGGGATGGTTGGGGGAGGAAGGGGGCTCTGGTGTTTCTAGAGGAAACCCGTGGTACCCGGAAACCTCAGCAGCCTGTTTGATAAACTCCTTCCCAAAGGCTAGGACTTCAGGCTTTGACTTAGGGAGTCAAAGCCTCCCTTCCTCCCTCTCCTGCTCCCCTGGCACCCAGGACACCCTGCAGAGTGCTCCCTGAAGAGTCAGCAGGCACCCCGAGTCCCAGGCAGTGGCGTAAATGTGGAGTCAGGCAGTATTTTAGTTCGTGGAGCCAGTGAGAGGATGATCTTTATTCTGTGATCATCCCACAGGTGTTCACTGTTTCCCCCGTGGCGGGTCGTGTTTCTTTCTTGCTCATCGAGTATTTGAGAGTGAGGTCAAAGTAAAGTTCCCCCTGTCTCCTTCATCCCCTGACTCACCCCAGCCTCGGGGGCTCTGCCCCTCCAGCCGCCTCTGCCCATTCCTCCCCCTCGTGGTCCCCTCCCCCAGGTCCCCTCCCTGATTGTGCATTTCTCAGTGCGTGGACAGAAGTCACCAGTGCGTCTCAGGTCAGGAGACAGGGCTGAGCATCGACCTGCAATGAAGGCCTAGATGGACGGTGGGGCGTGTGAGACGCACGGACACAGAGCAAAAGAGGAGCGCAGAGAGGGATTCATAGAGAAACGCAGGACGCATGCGCCCAAGCGGACGCCAGAGAATCAAACAGCTGGTGCAGTGACACACTCAGAGTCGGACGCAGGGCAGCCCTCACGCCTTTCCATGCAGATGCGCGTGGACTGGAGAACATACAGACGGCATGCAGCACTCGCCTGGACGGCTTGTTCGGGCATCTTAGCCAGAAGGGAGTCCCCAGGGAAAGCAGCTTTGTGCCTGCTCTCTGCCTTCTGTGGGCGTTGGGCATGGGTTTGCCTTTGTGGTCCTGAGGCCCTGGGGTCTTCGTGCAGGGACCCCTGCTTCCAGGGGCAGCATGGCCCCACCTGCAGATGGAGCCGAGTGCCCGTGTGGGCCTTTTACGGCAGAACCTGCTGGAAGGACAGGCTGGTTTCTTCTCGGCCCACAGTCCCCAGGTTGGCAGAATCACCTGGGAGTTTATTTAATCAAATGGTGCTCCCTTTGTGCCTGCCGCTCACCTGTGCAGCTCGGGGCTGGGGCCCAGGGGTTGACAGCAGACAGACTCCACAGGTGATGGTGGATGCAACAGCGAGTCCAGGGGCAGCTGAGGGCACCGCCTTCTATGTGCATCCCTCTGCAAAAGGCGGGCAGAATCTTGAAGACATGGGCATTGGACAGGTCTTGCTACACTGTGCTGGACAGGGAAAAACGGCACGGTGGGTTGAGACGCTCCCTCATAGCATGACTGTGTTTGCTTGGATGCTTTCTGTGTTGCGTATAAAGCTCTATTCCAGCAAATGTCCATGGTGAATTTCCAGTTAAATGTGGATAATTTGGCTCCGTGCCGAGAGGCAGGCAGCTGGCTGGAAGGACATGAACCTCAGAGCTTGTCCACTTGGGGCAGCTGAGAAATTCCAGAGGAGGGAGGGACCACCCTATCGTAACCAGGAGAAGCAGCTCTATGGGTTGTGGGGCCTGTGTCATCTCATCTGGGGAAGGATGATACTCCTTCCAGGGACAGAGAGCTTTAAGAGGGGAAATAGGGAGGGAGTTTATTTTTAGCAGCTTTGTTAGAATAATATATACAAAAGGTGTTATATTTTAAAAGTGCAAGATGTTTGACGCAGGCATCCATCTGTGAAATCACCACTAGAATCAAGATGTTTGACACAGACGTCCATCTCTGAGACCATCACTAGAATCAAGATAGAAAACATATCCTTGACCCTCAAAAGTTTCCCTAGGCCTGCGTAGTCCCTTCCTTTCATCCCCTATCTCGATACAATCTCTAATCCCTTTAGATGAGTTTGCATTTCCTGGAATTTCGTGTAAATGACATCATACAATAAAATGTGCTCCTTTTTTTGACTGGCTCCTTTCGTTCAGCAAAACCACTTTGAGACTCATCCATGCTGTGCATATCAGTTGCTCATACCTCGTTCCTTTTTAATTGCTGCGTAATATTCCTTTGGGTGGATATGCCACAGTTTGCTCGTCTGTGGACCTGTTGTGGACCCGTCGATGAACATCTGGGGCGTTTCCAGTAGAACTGCTGCGAATGCTCCTGAGCAAGCCTCTGTATGAGCAATGTCTAGAGGCAGAATGTTTTAGTTGGGACTGCTGCAGCAAAAACACCATCAACCTGGGGGCTTAAACAACAGATACGTATTTCTCAGAGTTCTGGAGGCTGCGAAGTCCAAGATCAAGGTGCTGGTTGATCTGGTTTGTGGTGCAAACTGTCTTCCTGATTTGCAGATGGATGTTACCTTTGTCCATTTCAGCTGCGAGAACAAAATACCACAGACTGGGTGGTTATTGTAAACAGAAACTTACTGGGACTTCCTTGGCAGTACAGTGGTTAAGCTCTGCCCTTCCAGTGTGGGAGGCTTGTGTTCCATCCCTGGTCAGGAAAGTAAGATCCCCCATGCTCCACAGTGCAGCCAAAACTGAAAAAACAAACAAACAAACAAAAAACAAAACAAAACAAAACACAAGTGTTTTTATGAATGAGTATTAAACTTCACTAAGTGTCTTTGAGACATCCAGCGGAGATGATATTAAAGAAAAAAAAAAAGGAAGGAAATGCTTATTGCTCACAGTTCTAGAGGTTGGTCCTTGGAGAGCAGAGTGCCAGCATGGCCAGATGAGGGCTTTTTCCAGCTGCAGACTTCTCGCCTGGGGGAAGGGGCTAGAGTTGCTGCAGCCTCTTTTATTGGCAGGAATCCCATTCATTTCATCAGAATTCCACCCTCTTGGCTGAAGCACCTCCCAAAGGCCTTGCCTTCTAACACCATCACTTCGAGCATTAGAATTCAAACAAGTGAATTTCAAGGGGTGTCTCAGACAGTAAAGAATCCACCTGCAATTCAGGAGACAAAGGTTCAATCCCTGGGTTGAGAGGATCCTTGGAGAAGGGAATGGCTACCCACTCCCATATTCTTGCCTGGAGAATCCCATGAACAGAGGAGCCTGCCAGACTTCAGTCCATGGGGTCACAAATAGTCAGATATGATTGAGTGACTAACACTTTCACATTCAGCATTCAAACCACGGCAGACTCCTTGCTGTGTCCCCACGTGGCAGAGACAGGAAGGAAACCCTCTCGAATCTCCTTACGAGGGCACTAATTCTGGAGCGCTTATCTAGACCATCTCTAATTCCTGAAACTGAGGGGGAGGCGGGAAGGGAATGAAGCCTTTTAAAATGTTCTTATTTCAATTGTTATTTACAATTAGTTTTATGTTGTGACTTCTGATTCAAGACTAGGTTTAGAAAAGAAGCTAGATCTCTTGCTGTGTCTGTCTGAAGGGCTTCAGAGGTAAAGAATCTGCCTGCCAATGCAGGAGATGCAGGGGGTGTGGGTTTGATCCCCGAGTTGGAAAGATCCCTTGGAGGAGGTGATAGGACAGGCTGGTTTCTTCTCGGCCCACAGTCCCCAGGTTGGCAGAATCACCTGGGAGTTTATTTAATCAAATGGTGCTCCCTTTGTGCCTGCCGCTCACCTGTGCAGCTCGGGGCTGGGGCCCAGGGGTTGACAGCAGACAGACTCCACAGGTGATGGTGGATGCAACAGCGAGTCCAGGGGCAGCTGAGGGCACCGCCTTCTATGTGCATCCCTCTGCAAAAGGCGGGCAGAATCTTGAAGACATGGGCATTGGACAGGTCTTGCTACACTGTGCTGGACAGGGAAAAATGGCACGGTGGGTTGAGACGCTCCCTCATAGCATGACTGTATTTGCTTGGATGCTTTCTGTGTTGCGTATAAAGCTCTATTCCAGCAAATGTCCATGGTGAATTTCCAGTTAAATGTGGATAATTTGGCTCCGTGCCGAGAGGCAGGCAGCTGGCTGGAAGGACATGAACCTCAGAGCTTGTCCACTTGGGGCAGCTGAGAAATTCCAGAGGAGGGAGGGACCACCCTATCGTAACCAGGAGAAGCAGCTCTATGGGTTGTGGGGCCTGTGTCATCTCATCTGGGGAAGGATGATACTCCTTCCAGGGACAGAGAGCTTTAAGAGGGGAAATAGGGAGGGAGTTTATTTTTAGCAGCTTTGTTAGAATAATATATACAAAAGGTGTTATATTTTAAAAGTGCAAGATGTTTGACGCAGGCATCCATCTGTGAAATCACCACTAGAATCAAGATGTTTGACACAGACGTCCATCTCTGAGACCATCACTAGAATCAAGATAGAAAACATATCCTTGACCCTCAAAAGTTTCCCTAGGCCTGCGTAGTAGTCCCTTCCTTTCATCCCCTATCTCGATACAATCTCTAATCCCTTTAGATGAGTCTGCATTTCCTGGAATTTCGTGTAAATGACATCATACAATAAAATGTGCTCCTTTTTTTGACTGGCTCCTTTCATTCAGCAAAACCACTTTGAGACTCATCCATGCTGTGCATATCAGTTGCTCATACCTCGTTCCTTTTTAATTGCTACGTAATATTCCTTTGGGTGGATATGCCACAGTTTGCTCGTCTGTGGACCTGTTGTGGACCCGTCGATGAACATCTGGGGCGTTTCCAGTAGAACTGCTGCGAATGCTCCTGAGCAAGCCTCTGTATGAGCAATGTCTAGAGGCAGAATGTTTTAGTTGGGACTGCTGCAGCAAAAACACCATCAACCTGGGGGCTTAAACAACAGATACGTATTTCTCAGAGTTCTGGAGGCTGCGAAGTCCAAGATCAAGGTGCTGGTTGATCTGGTTTGTGGTGCAAACTGTCTTCCTGATTTGCAGATGGATGTTACCTTTGTCCATTTCAGCTGCGAGAACAAAATACCACAGACTGGGTGGTTATTGTAAACAGAAACTTACTGGGACTTCCTTGGCAGTACAGTGGTTAAGCTCTGCCCTTCCAGTGTGGGAGGCTTGTGTTCCATCCCTGGTCAGGAAAGTAAGATCCCCCATGCTCCACAGTGCAGCCAAAACTGAAAAAACAAACAAACAAACAAAAAACAAAACAAAACAAAACACAAGTGTTTTTATGAATGAGTATTAAACTTCACTAAGTGTCTTTGAGACATCCAGCGGAGATGATATTAAAGAAAAAAAAAAAGGAAGGAAATGCTTATTGCTCACAGTTCTAGAGGTTGGTCCTTGGAGAGCAGAGTGCCAGCATGGCCAGATGAGGGCTTTTTCCAGCTGCAGACTTCTCGCCTGGGGGAAGGGGCTAGAGTTGCTGCAGCCTCTTTTATTGGCAGGAATCCCATTCATTTCATCAGAATTCCACCCTCTTGGCTGAAGCACCTCCCAAAGGCCTTGCCTTCTAACACCATCACTTCGAGCATTAGAATTCAAACAAGTGAATTTCAAGGGGTGTCTCAGACAGTAAAGAATCCACCTGCAATTCAGGAGACAAAGGTTCAATCCCTGGGTTGAGAGGATCCTTGGAGAAGGGAATGGCTACCCACTCCCATATTCTTGCCTGGAGAATCCCATGAACAGAGGAGCCTGCCAGACTTCAGTCCATGGGGTCACAAATAGTCAGATATGATTGAGTGACTAACACTTTCACATTCAGCATTCAAACCACGGCAGACTCCTTGCTGTGTCCCCACGTGGCAGAGACAGGAAGGAAACCCTCTCGAATCTCCTTACGAGGGCACTAATTCTGGAGCGCTTATCTAGACCATCTCTAATTCCTGAAACTGAGGGGGAGGCGGGAAGGGAATGAAGCCTTTTAAAATGTTCTTATTTCAATTGTTATTTACAATTAGTTTTATGTTGTGACTTCTGATTCAAGACTAGGTTTAGAAAAGAAGCTAGATCTCTTGCTGTGTCTGTCTGAAGGGCTTCAGAGGTAAAGAATCTGCCTGCCAATGCAGGAGATGCAGGGGGTGTGGGTTTGATCCCCGAGTTGGAAAGATCCCTTGGAGGAGGTGATCACAACCCTCTCCAGTTTTTTTTCCTGGAAAATCCCATGGGCAGAGGAGCCTGGAGGGCTGCAGCCCACGAGGTCTCATGACTCAGATACGACTGGTGAGCACACACAATCCCATCAAGAGGCCTCCACCTTCATGACCTGGTCACTCTCAAAGGCTGCATCCATGAAAACATCACACTGAGGATTCATGTTTCGACACACACATTCTGGGGGACACCGACATTCAGTCCATAGCCACACACATATATTTAACTTTTTACAAAACTGTCACACTGTTCCAGTGTGGTTATACCAGTTTATGCTCCCAAGAGCGTCCCGTCCTCACCTGCCCTGGGCTGGGCCAGCTCTTCTTATCGTTGCCCTCTGAATGGGTGTGTAGTGATATCTTACTGTCATTTAATTTGCTTTTCTCTAATAACTCATGATATTTAGTATCTTTTCAGTAGCTTATTTGCCATCAGCATATCTTCTTTAGTGAGCTGTCCTGTTCGAATCAGTTTTTAATTGGGTTGTTTTCTGATCAGTGCGTTTTGGCAGTTCTTTTATATACTCTGAGTACAGTCTTTTTATCAGATAGGTGATTGGCAAAGTGTTTTTTTTCCCTTTGGCTGTGGCTCATTTTTCATTCTCTTAAAAACTGTCTTTCCAACTTCAGTTGTTTTTGAAGTTCCGTTGATTAATTTCTTCTTATGTGGACTGTATCTTTGGTGTATCCAAGACTCTGTGCCTGAACTGCAGCCCCCAGATCTCCTCTCGTGCCGCGCCCCCGCGCCCCGGCCCCTGAGTGCCGCCCTCCGTTGTCCCGCAGGCTCTGGGAACCGTCCCTGCAGTGCCTGTCACCGGTCCTCAGGTCAGCTCCTTGCAGAGGTTGGCCGGGCAAGGAGCAGCAGTGCTACCTCAGGTAAGCGGTCTGCGGCGCGCCCTGGGGTGTCTGTCTGCCTGTCTGTCCACAGCCCCTCAGCACTGAGGTTTTAGGTGCAACCACAAGGGAGTCCCTTTCCTCTCTTGCCTCCTCTGCCCACCCTCCAGAGGAGACGTTTGGACTAGACCCCATTTTTCACACACTGAGGAACTGAGAAATCAGTCATGACCAGGATTTTTTTTTTTTTTTAATGGAGTAACTATGCTTGACTAGAATAGAGCAGATGCATCAGAAACACTGTTTTGTGGGCAGAGTTTGTTTCCGGACTGGATCACGATGTAATGAAGACTTTTGAGTATGGGCTACAGTTAAGAAAAGCGTGAGAAGCTCTGGACAAGCAGGAGCCTTTGGGAGACGCTGGGCCAGGTGCCCCCGGCTCCAGTCTGGGGCCCCCGAGACTGGGCTCAGCACTTTGGACCAGTCAACTGGCCTCTAACCTTCCTGGGCGGAGTCTCCTCTTCTGCAGAGGGGGTGTTGCTGGAGCCTCCCCGGCCTTGAGGGCTGAATCGGGACACAGAGCCTTTGTAGCTGGGCCAGGTCTGGAGCAGACGCCTGCCGGTGGGGACTCAGCTTAGTGGGGCACCTGCTGCCAAGCCGCAAGGGGCTGCCACCTGCCCAGGTGGCGCCAGCTCCTGCCTGTCCTGGGGCTGCAGGCTGCACAGACGCCCTCAGCAGAACCCAGTGAGGGGCAGGGGCCCAGGGCCCTCTTGTCCTTGTGGCAGCCCCTCTGAATGTCCATCTGTGCTGAATTCACCAGGATCCTGTCCCCAGCAGGCTCAGATTCCAGGAGGGGGACAGACGAGGAGTCAAGACTGTGAACCCAGAGTGACTGGCCTGAGTTAGAAGGATTCCCAGGGTGCTGTGGGAATAGCACCTCATAGCCTGCCTGAGGGTCAGGGAGGGCTTCCTGGAGGAGGTGGTACTGGAAGCAGGTTCCCAGTCTCTACGCCACCATCCCCTCTCCTCTAACACAGGGGTCTCTGAGCCAGGTCACATCCCTGCCTCTGCTCTGGAGTCTTCCCCAAGTCCTGGCTCTGCTCAGGACTGCTCTTCGGCCGGGCCTGTCAGCACCCCGCCTGTGTGTCTCACCATGTCCCCGTCCCTCCCTTTCCCAGGTTAGGCCAAAGACTCTGATCCCGGACAGCCTCCCCGTCACCCCGGGCCGGGACCGGCCACCCAAGCAGCCCCCAACATTCAGAAGGCCACCGTGGTCAGCATCAAGAACCCCAGCCCCGCACTCCCCACCGCCAACAACACCGTGAGCCATGTGCCAGCTCCTGGCAGCCAGCCGCGGGCCCTGCCCGAGCCCGCCGCCGTCAGCTCTCCTCTGAGTGGCGCCGGGGTGGCCTACGCCATCATCTCCACCGCCCCCAGCAATGCCACCGCCATGGCCCCCAGCACCGCCGTGTCCGTGGTCAGCGACAGCGTCAAAGTCCAGCCCCTCCTCATCAGCGCCGACAACAAGGTGAGGGAGGGCAGGCTTTCCGCGGGCCAGGTGAAGGGGGGCTGGGCAGCATGAGCGACCGGCTGGCAGGTGATCCAGTGGCCAAGTGAGCGGATGGAGAGAGAGCAAAGGAGCGAATGAACAGTGAGGCTGAGCGAAACAGCGAGGGAATGGATGGGGTGGGGCTAGAAGTGAGTGAGTGAGCCGGTGGGAGGATAAATGGTATATGAAAGAGGAATCAAGCGAATGAATCGGTGTGGGAAGAAGGTGGGGTGCAAAGGGAGTGAGTACGCGAGTGGAAGACTGTGGCCAGGGACTTCCCAGGTGGTCAGGGGTTGAGACTCCTTGACTCTACCGCAGGGGGCACAGGTTCGATCCCTGGTCAGAATCTAAGATCCCTCATGCCTTGCGGTGTGCACCCCCTCCCCAAAAAAGGTAAAAAAAGACCCTGTGGCCGAATTAATCAATACCCGTGGGAAAAGAACAATGTCTCAGCGGTTGAAGTATTTCATTCGGTGGAATAATTAACTAGCTAATAAAATGTGTGGCCGAGTGGGTGGCTGGAAGAGTCCCTGCTGATGGAGGGAGGGAGTCAAGGACTTTATAGGCCCCAGTTGCCTCCTCTGTGATTCCCCCTCCTCATTCCTCTATGATCCTGCAATTCTAGGCCCTGTTCCCGAAGAGGGTGGACACTCCTGGCCCCTGGTTCTGCAGCCCTGCCCCTGGGACCCCTCCAGCCCCCTCACCCCTCCACTCCGAAGTCCCTGCCCATGGGACCCCTCCAGCACTCCCTCACTCTCTACCCCGTAGGCTCCCCCCTCACCCCTCCATCCTGTAGTCTCTGCCCACGGGGCCCCTCCAGCCCCCCTCACCCCTCCACCCTGTAGTCCCTGTCT
>SJYC01021420.1:0-16797 GCA_006408675.1 Madoqua kirkii | reverse complement strand
AGCGGCACCTCAGCTCTAACACTGCTTCTCAGTGATGGGCAGCGTGCACTCCCCTCAGATAGCCGAAACTGGTCAAACAGGGCATGACGGTTAGCTCCAAAGGAGGGGATGCCCCCTTCATCCAAATCCCATGCAACACGCACACCACCCACCCACCCCCCGCCCCGAGGTTGGGTGCAGCCCCCTAGGAGGTGATGAGAGTCACCAAACGCCAGTCAGTGACGCCCTTAAGGATGCAGCCCAGGGAGCACCCAGCCCCTCCGGGCATCACGTTCCCAGGGAGGCTCTGAATCCAGAATGGGATCGTCTTGCCCGTGCACATCAGAGTCCAGGATTCTCGGCTAGAGCCCAGATGTCGCCTCCCAGAAGCCAGGTCTGCCGGGCTGCAGATGCTCTGGGCTTTCCTGTGAAAAATGCCCTGGAATCTTGCCTGAAAGGGAAGCTGTTTCATGAGGGCCCTGGAGTTGGGTGGCCCTCCTGAAGTGGAGGCAAGTCTGCAGCGCCGCAGGCCCTGGCACGTTGCGGAGGCCAGCGAGGCCCTGCAGGGCCCAGAAGAGGACAGGAAGATGCTGCGCTTGCTTCCCCCTGGGGAATTCTTGAGTCGGGGCCAGTTGTCCCACATCTGCGGCTCACTAGCTGGACTTCACCGGGAGGGGACGCCCATGGGTGCCCTGTGGCGAGAGCGCCCTGTGTCCCTGTCGTGTGCTCCCCAGCCCACCTGTCTGTCCTCGCTGGTACCCTCCCGACTCCTGCTCAGAGCACACGCATGTTCACACCCACTCACTTCCTCCCTGACTTTCTGAGCCCTGGGCCGTGTTTGTGAGAGGGGCCGAGCTGTTCCTCCAGCTCCAGCCACAGAAACGGCAGGTCCCCTGTACAGGACAGGCACAGTTCCCTGGGTTGCGCTTGCAATGAACGTGCCCTCTGCTCTGGAGGCCAGGCCCTACCCTCGTCTCTGATGTCTGTGGCCTTGACCAGAAATGACCTCATTAGCCAATCAGGAGCTGGTGCAAAGCCCTGTGACCTTGAGCCCTACAACATGCAGTTCCATGGGTCTCTCTCGACCCTGAACACGGCCAAAACACGTTGAGAGAGATGGCTTTACAACCCATCATTCAAGTCTATAGCTGTTGTCTTGCCACAGCCAAAGCCACCTTCAACCACCAGGGTGTGGACTCACATGGCCTGTAGTTGCTAAAGCCCAGGACTAAAGTCACCTTCTGGAATGTACTGGAAACTTCTTCCATTTACACATGATGAGCCAAGGGTCAGTCTTTGTTGTCAGGTTCCTGGACCTCATGCTAAGAAGTGGGGTTTGGGGAGCCAGTCCCTAATACACCTCGTTTCCCCACCTAAGCCAAGAAGCTGCTGAGAAAGAAGACTCAGGAGGCAGACAGACACTAGATGCCCGCTTTGTTACTGATTTGCCCCACCTGGACACCTGTAGCCATCATTTCTGAAAGAGGCAGGCGTGCCCACAGGAGCTGTGATGGGGCTGAGCCATCACGGCTGTCGGGCAGAGCCTTTGCTGGCTTTTGCCCTGGCTGACCCTCCTCTCCCCTCCTCCATGTCCACGTCTGTCCCCATTTCTGCCCCTGGTCTCGGGTGTCCGGCTGGAGTCCAGAGTCCAAGGTGGGGACTCCGTCCCGGGTGAGTCTTGGGCTGGGTCTGTGTCAACCGAGGAGGGCCCCCTGTGATTCGGTTTGGTTTTCTGTCTCTGCAGAGGAAGCGACTGGCGTCCAGCTATCTCAACACACCCCTGTTCCTCACAGCAAGAGGTAAGTGCTTCTGCAGGGCTGCTGTGGGGCTGGGCTTGGCCACACCTCGCTCCGCTGGCTGCCGTCCGGCTACCCAACCTGCCCCATCCACAGCCGCAGCCGGACAGCTGCTCTCTTCGGCAGCGTGTCACGGCTCCCTGGGCCCTCTGCGCCCCGCTGCCCTCACCCTCACCTGTCACATGACTTCCCTGAGCCTCGGTTTGCTGGTCTGTATAAAACCGGCCCGTGACAGTGCCGGCCTCTCAGAGCTGGGCCAGGGACAGCAGGGTGAACGTGCCAGCTCTGTGTAACTGTCGAGTGCGGGGCACACACAGGAGCTGTTCTTCCCACTAGACTATATAATTTCCAGAAATTAGGAGGAAAGCTGTTTTTGTGATCATTAAATTATGTGGTTTGGCCATCCCTCACTGGAATGGAAGTGGGTTATGGTTGAAAATGAGTTGACAATGAGCCACTCTGAGGGATCCCTGGAACAATGTTTTCTCCACTGGACAGCTTTCTGCTGCCATGTTCCTCAGGGAGCTTAGGGGCCACGATGAACCTCTTTTTTGATGGGTTCTGGCCATGAACAGGGCAGAGATGTTTACTTCCATGGTACCCTGGGTGAAGACCCAGGAGTCGGTGGGGCCTCAGATACTCCCAGCATGCCCCTGGTGAGGATCCAGGAGTCACTAGGGCCTGTGATACTCCCAGAATGCCCCTGATGAGGACCCAAGAGTCATTGGGACCTGAGATACTCCCAGCATGCCCCAGGTGAGGACAAAGGAGTCACTGGGACCTGAGACACTCCCTTCCACCCTGGGCCTTGTGGACTGTAGTCCTGATCGGTGCTCCGCTTGGCCACTAACATGTTCTCCACCCTTCTTCCCTGTGCTAGCCAATGAGGACCCCTGCTGGAAGGTATGTGTGCCTTGGTCTTCACACGTGGGTGGGTGGGACGTGCTTTCCACAGAGTCCAGGTAGGGTCACTCCTGGCAAGGGGCCAGGGCTCCTTGTCCTGTTGCTGTGAGATGGAGCAGAGGGCCTTGGGCTCCGCGCTCGGTGCTGAGGGCTTTGTACAGCACCAATCCACTTTCCAGCCTGCCCCACAGAGTCGGTCAAAACCGCAGGGCTCAGCCCACAGTTCAAGCAGGAGCCCTCCGGACACAGGGACCCCTGGAGCCGAGACAGCCCACGTAGAAGCAGCTGATGCTGAGTGCCAGGGGGTTGTCTGGCCTCACAGTGTGACCTTGGGCAGAGTTGGCACTCTCTGGGCCTCATTCCCCACCTCATTAGGGACTGGACTCGGGTCTCAGGGCCCCACCCCACACACCTGCATTTCCATGATCCTGTGAAACCCGACGACCCTGGGCTTCCCTGATGGCTCCCATGGTAAAGCCTCTGCGTGCAATGCAGGAGACCTGGCTTCGATTCCTGGGTCGGGAAGATCCCCTGGAGAAGGAAATGGCAATCCAGTCCAAGGAGTCACTGGGACCTGAGACACTCCCTTCCACCCTGGGCCTTGTGGACTGTAGTCCTGATCGGTGCTCCGCTTGGCCACTAACATGTTCTCCACCCTTCTTCCCTGTGCTAGCCAATGAGGACCCCTGCTGGAAGGTATGTGTGCCTTGGTCTTCACACGTGGGTGGGTGGGACGTGCTTTCCACAGAGTCCAGGTAGGGTCACTCCTGGCAAGGGGCCAGGGCTCCTTGTCCTGTTGCTGTGAGATGGAGCAGAGGGCCTTGGGCTCCGCGCTCGGTGCTGAGGGCTTTGTACAGCACCAATCCACTTTCCAGCCTGCCCCACAGAGTCGGTCAAAACCGCAGGGCTCAGCCCACAGTTCAAGCAGGAGCCCTCCGGACACAGGGACCCCTGGAGCCGAGACAGCCCACGTAGAAGCAGCTGATGCTGAGTGCCAGGGGGTTGTCTGGCCTCACAGTGTGACCTTGGGCAGAGTTGGCACTCTCTGGGCCTCATTCCCCACCTCATTAGGGACTGGACTCGGGTCTCAGGGCCCCACCCCACACACCTGCATTTCCATGATCCTGTGAAACCCGACGACCCTGGGCTTCCCTGATGGCTCCCATGGTAAAGCCTCTGCGTGCAATGCAGGAGACCTGGCTTCGATTCCTGGGTCGGGAAGATCCCCTGGAGAAGGAAATGGCAATCCAGTCCAGCACTCTTGCCTGGAAAATCCCATGGACAGAGGAGCCTGATAGGCTACAGTCCATGGGGTCGCAAAGAGTTGGACACGACTGAGTGACTTCACTTCACTGTGAAACCCCACCCAGCACGCAAACACTACGTCCCTGCTTCCTCGGATGCTTGCTGGTCACAACTTTACTTGTGGGCATGTCTTCAGGGTTTATTCAGTGTTTTTCTTTACTCAGTTTCAGACCTAATTCTAAGTTTCCAGCCCCTTCATGCCACAGTCAAGCCACTAAAAGCAACATGTGATGACATTTCCGTTAGACGGTGGTGTTTGCCCCCTAACCCTGCGGTGTCGCAAGTCCATGCCGGCAGGGGTAGCGTTTGTCCACAGCCACCTGTGCCTGGCCAGCTGGGGCATGGGGACAGGAGGTGCCTTGAGCCCGAGTCCTGCTGCGTGGAGCTCACAGGCCTGGGGGCCTTGGCTTAGAGGCAGGAGCCTGGGATGCTCCTCCTCCTGGTTTGCAGGCCCGTGCTCACTTCATCATCCCCCGTCCTCAGAGCTTAGTCTCCCAGAGCTGCTGAAAACCTTGGCGGAAGAGCTGGGTCCCAGGCAGGTCGAGGTGGCAGCTGCCTGCCCCCCGCCCCTGCTCCCAGCCCTCTGACCTGCCTCCCACTGTCCTGTCTCTTCCAGAACGAGATCACCCACGATGAGCTCTGTGCTGCCTGCAAGCGAGGGGCCAACCTGCAGCCGTGCGGCACGTGCCCGGGGGCCTACCACCTCAGCTGCCTGGACCCGCCCCTCAAAACAGCACCCAAGGGCACGTGGGTGTGCCCCAAATGCCAGCAGAAGGTACGGGAGGCTGTGTCTGTGTGTGGGCGACCCAGCCCTCACCTCCACCGTCTCCCTGAACTGCAGGGCCCTCCCTCACCGGGCATAACATCTTAGGCTACTCAAACCGTCCCTGCTTCCTGCGTCATCCCCACCGTGAGCAGAGCCGCTGGGGCGGGGTGAGAGGCAGAGAGGCGAGAAGAGGCGCTGGGGAGAGAACTAGGCTTTGCAGCCTCAGCACAGCTGACCTTTGGGACAGATCATCTGCTGGGATGCTTCCTGCGTCATCCCCACCGTGAGCAGAGCCGCTGGGGCGGGGTGAGAGGCAGAGAGGCGAGAAGAGGCGCTGGGGAGAGAACTAGGCTTTGCAGCCTCAGCACAGCTGACCTTTGGGACAGGATCATCTGCTGGGGGTGCTGTCCTGTGCCCTGAAGGGTGTTCAGTGGTGTCCCTGCCTCCACCCAGTTCAGTCCAGTTCAGTTCAGTCGCTCAGTCGTGTCTGACTCTTCGAGACCCCATGAATCACAGCACGCCAGGCCTCCCTGTCCATCACCAGCTCCCAGAGTTCACTCAGACTCACGTCCATCGAGTCCGTGATGCCATCCAGCCATCTCATCCTCGGTCATCCCCTTCTCCTCCTGCCCCCAATCCCTCCCAGCATCATGGTCTTTTCCAATGAGTCAACTCTTAGCATGAGGTGGCCAAAGTACTGGAGTTTCAGCTTTAGCATCATTCCTTCCAAAGAAATCCCAGGGCTGATCTCCTTCAGAATGGACTGGTTGGATCTCCTTGCAGTCCGAGGGACTCTCAAGAGTCTTCTCCAACACCACAGTTCAAAAGCATCAATTCTTCGGTGTTTGGCCTTCCTCACAGTCCAACTCTCACATCCATACATGACCACAGGAAAAACCATATTGGCCTCCACCCAGTAGATGCCAATCACAGCCCCCATCGTGCCATGTCAGACACTGCCAGTTGAGGACCATGGGTGTCCCTCTGCAGCTGATGTAGCGATTCCAACTTAGTGTACTAATAACACAAACCACAAAAAATAGCACCAGTTTACACGTTAGGAAGTCGCTCATTCATGTCCGACTCTTTGCAACCCCATGGACTATGTAGTCTGTGGAATTCTCCAAGTCAGGATACTGGAGTGGGTAGCTTTTCCCTTCTCCAGGGGATCTTCCCAACCCAGGGATCAAATGCAGGTCTCCAGCATTGCAGGCGGATTCTTCACCAGCTGAGCCACAAGGGAAACCCAGTTCTCACTGATAGCAACATACAAATGAAAAACCATCAAATAAGCAAAAATTTGAAACATTCCCTTCTGGGAATTTGAAGAATTAGAAAAATTAGAAACATTCCCTTCTGGCAATGATATGGTGAAATGAGCACTCTTAGACACTGCCTTAAAAATGTGTACACCTTTTAAACCTGGTGTCTTGCTTTGAGAAGTAGAACCTATGGAATAGTTCAACACAGGTGAAGTTCTGTGCAGAAGGAAGTCCCTCAGCTTTTCTTTATAAAAGGGAAGAAAATAGGAACAGCCTGGCTTCCCCACAAAGAGTTGGTGAAATAGATTCCGGAACTTTACTCAGTGAGAGATTATGGGGTCACTGAAAATGATTTTTTTAAAAAAAGGAATTTGGAATTCTTTGGGACTTGTTCACTATGTGGGCTTAATTAAAAAAAGAAAACAGGTTTTTTAGCTGCTGTTTAGTTTGACCATCAGCCATCTGACTGAGAAAAACAGGGTGCAGAATAGAAATCCTGGGTGAAAATACTTGCAAGTGTTAATATTGTGTGTGGCTGGGTGATGGGACGTTTCAGTGCTATTCTATAGAATGAGTTACTTGTAAAATCATTGGGGAATCCTCTTTATTTCAATGAGGAAGACTCTTTATTGCCATGGGGAATCCTCTTTATTTTAGAAAACATTGAGTTCCCATCATACCGGGTTTTGTGGGGACCTGAGGAGAGGGGGTGTGGCAGCCAGAGAGCCCGTGCCCGTGCCCCTGTCTCCCTGTCCCCCTGCCCCAGGTTCCGCAGCTGGAGCATGGCAGGCCCTGGGCTGCCCGCTGGCTCAGTCCCCCATCTGCCCTCCAGGCCTTAAAGAAAGACGGAGGTGTGCCCTGGACCGGGATGCTGGCCATTGTGCACTCCTACGTCACCCACAAGACAGGTGAGACATCGGGGCAGCTGGGAAGGGGCAGCGACACCCTTCTGTTCAACCCCACCCTCGGACTGCTTTACTCACTTTGGGCCCAGCAGAGGCTGTTCTGATCCAAAGCTCTGAAAAGAGGGAGCCTGGGACTAATTCTGAGTGCAGGGCAGTTACTGCGGAGGTGGAATTTCAGCCCCTGAGCATCCAGCAAGAGCCTCTGGCTCCTGAAGGGGGATGTGGCCAGAGTGACCCCTAGGGATGGACCTAGGATTCTTGCCTCTCCTGCTCAGCCACGGCCCAGCTCCAGCTTACCCGCCATTCCCAGTGGGGTCTGGGACCCAGGCCCTGTCCTAGTCCTTCCTCTTTCCTAGTCAAAGAAGAGGAGAAGCAGAAGCTGCTGCAGAGGGGCAGTGAGCTGCAAAGCGAGCACCAGCAACTGGAGGAGAGAGACCGGCGCCTGGCCTCGGCGGTGAAGGTGTGCGGGGCGGGGTCTGCCCGAGGGACCACGGGGTGTTGCAGATCAAAGTGTTACTGTCTGGTTACTGGCGCCCCAGAAGAGGACGGACTCACCAGCGTCATTCAGGGAGTCAGCAGGTGGAGAGGGCAGCTCTGTGACTAAGTAGACACATGGTTATCAAGCCACTGGACTTCTGGCTCTGCGCCTTCTCAGCTCTGTGACCTCAGCAAGGCCCTATCTCTGAACCTCAGGTTTTCTTGTATAAAGGGAACAGGATAGTTTCTTCTCTGTAGAGTGGTGGTAAATGGTGATGGTGATGCTGGTGGTGATGGTGATGGTGGTGATGATGATGGTGGTGATGATGGTGATGGTGGTGATGCTGGTGGTGATGGTGATGATGGTGATGGTGATGGTGGTGGTGATGCTGGTGGTGATGGTGATGATGGTAATGATGGTGGTGATGATGGTGATGGTGATGAATTTGGTGGTGATGCTGGTGATGATGGTGGTGATGATAATGGTGGTGATGGTGGTGGTGATGGTGATGGTGGTGATGCTGGTGGTGATGATGATGGTGATGCTGGTGATGATGGTGATGGTGGTAATGATGGTGGTGATGATGGTGATGGTGATGAATTTGGTGGTGATGATGGTGACAGCAGTGTCAGGCCCTGGTAAAAACTTCTTAAATGTCCTATTTCATTTAATCCTCTCAATGACTCTGAAGAGGCCCTTCGTGATTATTCCTGTCTGGAGTTTTGGACATAGTCTCAGGAAGTTGAAGTTATTTGCCCAAGCAGCAAATGATCCAAATTCTGACTTGAGGCATCCGTCCTTAACCACTTTACTATGATGCCATGAAACCTAAAAGGCTAGAAAAAGCCATGAACGCAGCAGGCAGGAGAAAGAGCAGAGACCTGGCCAGCAAGCTCAGGGTCTGAGGGGCTGCAGTTGAGCCAGAGCAGGCTCCGAGCTTCCTCCAGCAGGAGGAGAGAATGGTGTGGTCAGCTGGGAGCCCCCAACCGCAAGGGAGCACACTCCCACATCCCTGCACACATTCCAGTTCCAGCCCTGAATCTTAAACCAGCTTCTCCTGTGGACCTGACTGCCATTGTTTTCTGCTTTTCGCTTCTGGCTGGTGTGTGAGGCCCTCTTCCTGGTTTCTTTCAGCTTCTGCGAGGGAAGGGAGGGACTTTAGGAGAAGGGGCTGCCCTGGGTGGCATGTGTTGCTAAATGCTGAAACCTTTCTCTCTGACACCTTCCCTGAACAGAAATGCCTGGAGCTCAAGACGAGCCTGCTGGCCCGGCAGAGGGGCACCCAGTCGTCCTTGGACCGCCTACGGGCCCTCCTCAGACTGATACAGGGTGATCAGATGCTCCAGGTCACCATGACGACCACCAGCCCCGCCCCACTGCTGGCAGGCCCCTGGACCAAGCCCTCAACCGCAGCCATGCACTCTGCCCTCCAGCACCCCCAGGGGCACAACTGACCCCCAAGGGACCCGTCTTCACACCTGCGGAAAGTCACTGGGACCCTGCTCGCGAGACCTGCGGGTTCTGTCAGCCTTAATTCATACACACTATGAATTTCAGACAAACCAGACAGAGACAGGAAAGAAGGGAGGAGGAGCTGAATGAGTCCTGAGGCCAGGACTCGGGATGGGGTCCTGCCCGCTTCCAGTCAGACAGGACGCCCGGAGTCCAGCTGGAGGCGCAGAGTCAGCTCCCTGCTGCCGGGGGGCTTGTCCAGGCCTCGGGTTTCTGGGCACAGCTGTCTCCTCAGCCCCAGTCAGCCCATCGCCCGCGCCAGTGGAAGGGCTGAGGCTCCCCACGTGCTTGCGGGAAGGGCGCCGGGGGCGAGACGTAGCCGAGTAGTAGAGCTAGCTGAGTAGTAGAGCTAGCCGGAGCGAGAGGTGGTAGGCTCTAGGTGGACTCCGCCGCCCTCCGCCCTCACGGGGCGCCCGGCGCACCAGGCCTTCCAGGCGCCCGCCCCCACGTCAGTGCTACTGGCGTCCAGAATCGCAGCTCTTTAACTTGAAGGAGGCCCTCGAGGGGTCGGACGCTGCTGTCCGCCGGGCCTCTGTCTGGCCCTGGATCTCGGGGGTCCCCTCGCCGCGCGCCTCCACCCCGGCTCTGCTGGCCTTTTGGATTCCTCTTGCCCTCGGCGGGCGAGGTGGAGCTGCAGCCAGGCTGGGGAGGCGTTTGGCAGGTTTCCCATCTGGGGTTGAATCATTCAACCTAACGACCGAAGCCTTTTCTTTTCTCCTTTCGAAGAGCCGATAAGGTATTCCGTTTTTTCTTGCCAGTACAGACACTATGCCAAAAAAATAACTTTACATTTTTGTATGGCGTTTTTATTGTGAGATAATTTAATGTGAAGGGGACTTGGTGACTTTGCTTCCTGCTCACCAGGGTCTCTGCTGCCAGGGATGAACGGGAGCCCCCTCAGGCGGACGAGGAGGCTGCCAAACTGGAGGGACCCAGTGGTGTTTAAGAAGGGAGGGGGGCGAGGAGGGAGAGACCAGTGGCCTCGGGAGACTGGAGGGTGCCTCTTCTTGCAGTCTCCCCAAAAGCGGAGGGAGGGCGCCCACCATAGTCAAAGGGCTCCTGTGTCTGGGGCGGGCTGTGCAGGCTTGTTAAGCCTTGCGGCTTCTCCAGTCCCCGAGGGACTTAGAACTTAGCACAACTGGATGAGCATCTGGGAGCCACGGGGCTCCCACCCCCAGCATATCACACGGTGCCGATCGCAGTGCACAGTGTGCGTGTGCACACGTGGCCCCAGACACGCACACACGCACGCACAGTGCCAGCTGCACAGCAAAGGGACTGGCCGGCGCCCCACACGGCCCGCTCACGGCCCCTTCTGTCATTCCCACGACTCCGGGAGAAACTGTGCTGTACGATACAGATCTATTTTAATACACTTAACACTGGGTTGAACAAGATTTTTATATTCTTTTATTGATGAACAAAGTGAACTGTGAGACACACTTCTTATATATTGGTTACTCTAGATGCCAATTATGCATTACCACGTGGCTTGAGATGTAAATGTCTTCAGGTTCCTTTTTTTTTTCTCGGTTGGTTTTTCTTCTCGGATGGATTGAATTTTTTGAAAACATTGTTAATGGGAGGATGTGAAAGGTCGGACCCGGGAGGGGTAGCTGCCGATGTGTCTTGAGACTTAGTTTTCTTTGGACCAGGGAGGACCGTCCGATGGCTAGTGAGGATAGAGAAACCGTGTTTGTCTTGAATATGCCGATGTAGTTTCCTTCTGTACGATGCATTAAACTCGATGGATGGTTTCAGAGCCCTGTGGTTTGTTCCCTTGCCTTCAACAGAGAGGCCTCGGGGAGCACGGGGTGGGGGGGCAGGGAGGTGGGGATTGGAGGGGGTAAAGGTCAGGGTCCTGCCTTCAGCCCACCTCAAGGGAAGGAGGGAAGAGAGAACCCTGGGCGGGGCTACCACGCACAGATCCCCCAACCCTGGGGGGTGCAGACACCCCTTTTAGGGCCAGGATTGACAACCGCAAGCAACAGAAGCCCAGAGCAGGCTCCGTGTGGAGCCCGGGGCCACACTGTTCCCCCTCCCCCGCCCTCATCTCAGGGTCCGCTGGACTGCTGTCTCTGCCTCCTGGGCGGCATGCCCCAGGGTCCCACAGCTGCCCTGGGTCTTAGTCACACTGGGAAGCCGGACCGCCTGCAGCCTTGCTCCAGATGGGATGTAGAGGCCTCTGGTTGGTCCAGCTGGGTGAGGAGCCCATCGACGGACAGTCAGCTGTGGCCAGAGAATAGGGTGGAGGACAAAGGACTGTCCGCTGGAGTCCCCAGCGGGGTCTGCTGCAGCCAGCGCCTCCTGCTCCCCGCCCTCACCCGCTCCCCTGCCCAGGCCGGACCAGTCAGACTGCTTGGGCTCTGCTTTTGGGCAACCCCTGAACACTGCGGGTGGGTCCATGTGTGTGGCCCCCACTCCTGCGTTCTCACGGGCCTCGCCCCACCTCCTGGCTTTCCGTGTGTTTGTGCTGGTATCTCCCCAGCCTTCGTCTCCAGCCCAGACCTCTGCTGTGGACTCCGGCTGCCCACAGCCAGCCCCATGACGTCAGCGGGCATCTCAGACAGCCTGGTCTCCGCTGTCCAGGCCGTCTGCCAGGACAGCTGGCGTCTCAGAGGCCAGCCCTTCTGTCCCGGGGAGCTCAGCTTCCCTAGTAACGGGCTGGCCCTCCACCGCGGTCGGTGGCCACCTGTCAGGTGCGCTTCTGATTAACACCTTGCCACCCACGCCGCCGCCTCGGTCTCACCGTCCGAAGCCTGGACCACCGCTAGCACCGCCTCTGCACAGTCACCTCCTCCGTCCCACGTGGCTGGCACGACAGCGCCTCCGTTGACCC
The DNA here is from genome assembly GCA_006408675.1 of Madoqua kirkii. Taxonomy (NCBI): domain Eukaryota; kingdom Metazoa; phylum Chordata; class Mammalia; order Artiodactyla; family Bovidae; genus Madoqua; species Madoqua kirkii. Next base: position 5,052 of record SJYC01021420.1, on the reverse strand, counting down.
GGCTTTCCCTCCTCGCTCAGCAAAAGCTCAAGTCCTCAAGGCCGCAGGTCCTGCCTCCTCCGGCCCCTTCGGCGTTCCCTCCCGCTCCGCTCCGCTTCCACGGCTCTGTTCTGGCCACGTGGCCTCTGTGCACCGCCTGGAACCACAGGGCCTGCTCCCACCTCAGGGCCTTTGCACATGCGGTGTGCTCCCCTGTGTGCCCCTTCCCCCCGCCGTCTCCCTGAGTATCTCCCCCACGTGGGGACTTGACCACAGTCCCGCCTCAGGACGGCCGTCCTCAGGTTCCCTGACCAAGACCCAGCGTTTTCTCCCCTTCCTGGCTCTGACTCCTGGGACATTCCTGACCTGCCGTGAGTCCCTTCGTGTGGTTTTGTCCCCTTCACGGAGGCAGGGAGCTTGGAGGCTGGATGTGTGAGATGAAGGTGTCAGCAGCAGAGCTGGTTCCTCCTGAGGCTGCGGGACAGACTCTGCTTCCGGCCGCCGTAGACTTATCACCCATCCCCTGCTCCGCCTGACACTTCTCCCTGTGGGTGTCTGTGTCCACATCTTCCTTTTTCATCAGGACAAGTTGTACAGGATGAGGCTCCACCCCAGTGATCACACATAAACTGTGTCATCCTACTTCTGAATCAGGTCATGTTCACAGATACTGGGGTCTAGGGACTTCAGCGTCTTTTGTGGGGGACACAACCCATAACAGACGCCTTCCACGGGTCATCTGAGATCTGCTTCTCGGAGGTTTCTCCCCGCAGGACCAGCCAGGGCTGCCCCCGGCCTCGTCTACCCCCGCACAGCCCACGTAGTGGCATCCTGCCCAAGACCCCGTTCCCTGACGGCTGATTGTGTGCCCGCCCTACCTGGCTCCTTCCTGGGACCTGCTCTGACACATTGGCTCCTCCCAGGGGACTTGAAGTGCCAGGAGCTAAAGGGGGACATACTCAGGTCTCGGCCAGCAGCCTCTCTGGACGCTGGACACTGGTCACGTGGGGCCCGTGTGGATGGCTGGAAGCCGCCCCACCTAGTTGCAGGCACGTGCACTCCGGACCTGGCTAGCTGGCCAGTCGGGGGCTGCAGATGGCAACCTGGCCCCTGGGTGACTCCACTGAGCGTGAGGGTACAGATGAAGGGGCACAGGCTGGCCAAGTGCTCCTGACCACACGTTGCCCTTCCCTGCACTTCAGCCCAGACTGCGAGTCCCAAGGGTGGGCAGCGCTCCTTAAACTAGACTCTGCTGTGCCCCCACCCATCTCCCAGACCCCCTGGGGCTGCCCGCGAGCAGCGCCTGCAGGGTCTGGTGATGCTGCTCAGGGATTCCTGGTCCCCTCTCGATGTCCTGCCCGCCCCTGTGCAGCAGCTCAGGGTGTGGCTGGGGGGCCCCCCAGGTACACCCCAGGAAGAAGTCTGAGCAGGAGGTGGCTGCAGTCTGAGACTGCGAGACCACGCTGCCCGGCCACCCCAGCCTCAGCCTGTCCTGCTGCGGCGGCTGCTGCTCTCCCTACCCCCGCCCCCGCCTCTGGTCCCCCGGGAGGACCCCACACCAGGCTGCAGAGAGAGCGAGGTGCTGGCCTTGGCTTCTGCTACCCTCACTGGCTACCTCTTGCTTGGCAAGGCCCCAGCACCCACTCCAAGAGTCCCTGGTTTTCAGACAGAAGGAAGGATGCCCACCTACCCGCAGGCAGCTCTGATCGGGTCCCTGTTGTCGTTGGGCGGCAGAGACCCACTGGTTCCAGTAGCATCGGGCAGGTCCCTGCAGGATCGGGCAGCCAGGCGGGGGAAGGCTGGCCTCAGGAGGGTGTGTGTGGAGGTGCTTCCACCCCCAGCTTCCCCCACCCCACGGGGTTAAGTCAGAAGGAGGAGGGGTCCCCACCACCTCCACTGCTGGGGCTCATGGAGGTGGAGGCATTGCCCAGAAAGTGGGGGGCAGGGGCAGCCTGGGGTGGGCCACCTCTGGAAGCATGGCCCTGGTGTCAGAGCAGGCTCACGTCAGCCCCAGAGAATCTCTGCGTGCATCACTTCCAGATCCACAGCCACTGACTTCACGTTTATTTCCTGACCTTGCTGCATGGCCCGTGGTATCCTGGCTCCCCAACCAGGACAGAACTTGCACCCCCTGCAGAGGAAACACAGAGTTCTAACCACTGGACCACCAGGGAAGTTCCTCAAAAATATAATAAAAGTTCCTGTATTATCACCTCCATTCTCCTGTTAAACATCACCAATGGGAATGGGTTTCTTTTTCTTTTCTGTGTGTAAAAAATAGTTTTAAATACTGTATTTCACTCTTACAGAATTTCTCTGTTTTAAAAGATTTTTATTTTTGTTTTTCAGTGTGATTTCCTCTCTTTTCCTTTACTTTAAGCATATTTTCCTTTATGAACTTGAGAGTGTGTATAATAGCTGCTTCAACACCCCTGACTGCTATTTTCAACACCTGCATTATTTTAAGGTTGGTCTCCATTGATGGTTTTTCGAGGTGGCGCTAGTGGTAAAGAACCCGCCTGCTAATGCAGGAGACGTTAGAGACGTGGGTTCGATCCCTGGGTCAGGAAGATCCCCTGGAAGAGGGTATGGTAACCCACTCAGGTATTCTTGCCTGGAGGATCCCATGGACAGAGGAGACTGGCAGGCTACAGTCCATGGGGTCATAAAGAGTCAGACATGACTGAAGTGACTACCGTACACACATCATTGTTTATTTTAGACTAGATTGCATTTTCTGTTTCATTGTATGATGAATAATTTTTAATTACGTCTTGGATGCTGTGGATATTATGTTGTAGAGACCCTGGGTTCTGTTATAGTCCTTTGAAGAGTGCTGGGTTTTGCTTGCCTTAGCAGGCACTGAACTGGGTCCTAACTGCAAACTCAGTTGGTGACTCAAACTCCAGTTCAGTTCTTTCATCATTAGCTGGTGTCTATCCTACATTTGTGACTCAGCGATCAGGTAGAACTTTAAACAGAGTTTGAATGGTCAAAATATAGACTCCCCCTGTCTGGCTCTCTCCTGTCCAGAATTCCCTACCCACCTTCTAGTGACCGTCCCAAACTCTAACCTCTGCTGTTTGAGCCAAACAGACTGCTGTTTTCTATTATCACGTAGCCATTCTAACGGAATTCCTGCCTTTGGCCCAGATCAGATTAAACGCCACGTGAAGGACGCTCGTCCTGGGCCGCCCCTCTCCAAGCGAGGCCCTCGCTCCAGCCCGTCCTCACTCGCTCTCCAGGGCCTGCACATTGTCGATCTTCTGTCTGCTTACCCGTGTCCTTTTGTATTTTGTCTGGAGTTGACAGACGTTGTTGTGGAAAAGTCAAGTCCCAAGAGGTTATTCAGCCACACTGGGAGCAGAGCGCTTATTTATACTGAGTCCTTGGAGAAGCTTGTATGTGTGTGTGTGCCCTGTGTCTCAGTTGTGTCCAGCTCTCCGTGGCTCCACGGACTGTAGCCCGCCAGCTTCCTCTGTCCATGGAGATTTTCCAGGCAAGGATGCTGGAGTGGGTCCTCACATTCTCTTCCTGGGGATCTTCCCGACCCAAGGATTGAACCCTCGTCTCCTGTGTCTCCTGCTTTGGCAGGTGGATTCTTTACCGTTGAACCACCTAGGAATCCCCTTAGAAAAACTTAGACTGAAGTGAAAGTTAAAGACCACCTTCCTACTCAATTTTTTAAAAACTCCTTTGGGATGTCTCTGGTGATCTGGTGGTTAAGAATCCGCCTACCAATGCAGGGCACACCGGTTTGATCCCTGCTCTGGGAAGATCCCACATGCGCACCAGCTATAGACGCCCGCACGCATTAGAGCCTGTGCCCGGAAACACAAGAAGCCGCCGCGGTGAGAAGCCTGTGCCCCTCACCTAGAGACGCGCAGCCCCCACTGGCCGCGCCAGCGGGAGCCTGAGCCCAGCAACGGAGACCCCGTGCCGCCAAAAATCAAATAGATAAAATTTGAAAACGCCTTCTGTATATTGTTCCAGACGTGTAATGTTTTCAGTTCATAAACTATATAGGATTGGGGCGTTTTGAAGCCTCACGCAGTGATAGCACCCTGTATTTATCATCCTGCAGCTTCTCCTCTCCACATAACACTCACAGATTCAGTCACATGGAAACGTTCAGGTCCAGCTTACTCATTTTACCTGCAGCACACCGTTCACTCTCGTGGAAATGACTGTCCTTCCTCTGCCTTTGCTTCTACTGACGGACGCACTCCGGTCGTCTCTGATTGTCCGCCGTGGCGGCAACGCTGCAGTAACGCTCCGTACCTCCCTTTCTGGTTTATTTCTCTCGACTCACAATTGCTGGATCAGCTTTAACTCCACCAGCTTGCTAAACGGTGATTGTACCAATTTACACGAGCAGCGTAGGAAAGTGCCAATTCCTCAAAATATTAATGATGCTTCTCCCCGGGTGGTGAAATTTTAAATGATGCTCACTGCCTTTGTTTGCACTTTCTGTCAGTGAATTTTTTCCCCTGAGCAATTATTTTTCTGATAAAAAAACTGGAAAGCTTTTTATTATCAAACCAACAGCAGGGCTTGCCCTGCCTCTTCCACCCCATCTACATCTGGGGAGGACCCCACTTCGGGGCCCAAATCGCTCAAGCCTGGGAGGTGCCAGGACCCCTGTCTCCCACCTCTCTCCTGCACCTGCCTGAGTCCTGTTCATACTGCGGTAGCTCTAAAAAGACATATCTGGGAACTTCCCTGGCAGTCCAGTGGCTAATACTTTGAGCTCCCAACCCCAGGGGTCCCAGTTCGATCTCTGGTCAGGGAATTAGATCCCACAAGCCATAGCTACGAGTTCCCATGGTACAACTAAATCTCCCACTTGCTACAGCTAAGACCCAGTGCAGCCAAATAAACAAAAATGGAAACATTAAAATAAGTAAATAAATGTTTTAAGGTACTGGAATAAAAAATATAAATGAAAAATAATTTTAAAAGTAAAAAAGGCATATTTTGTGCTTTTATTTGCTTTTCCCCCCAGCTCTTCTACAAGCCCCACGAAGGCAGGAAGTATACCACATCACCCCCCCACCCCCCCACCCAACCTCT